>JAQBSW010003818.1:0-77380 GCA_029291075.1 Eudiplozoon nipponicum
AACCGTCCATCCGGAAAAATATGAAGATATTCTAAAATGAAAGTGAATTGGTCTTGATGGAAAAAATTTGAATTCGCTACGAAGAAGATAAATTTCACTATTTACAATGCAATGCAATATTTGGCATTGCAGGCTCCCGTAGAAATGGTCCATGCGACTCTTTAAAATCTGCGAAGATTCTCGAAACTAGGCGCCAAACTCCAGCTTGCTTGACTTATTATTGTACTCTAGAGTTCTGAGACGTCAAATTAAGCATTGTCTAAAAGTTGATCTTGAATCATTTTGGAAAGAAAGACCAGTGAGATGGAAGCAGTGTTCGTATCAGATAACAGCTGATATTTTTTTTAAATTATTCGTGAAAAAGGTCCAAGAAAATTAAAAAATAACCAAATGAGTCGTCCAGATACGTGAGCTGAACACGTAAAATAGAAATTTTCTTCAGTATCTGCGTCAATCTTGATCCACAAATTTATGTATGTATCAAAAGTATGACACATTTAACTTAAACAACCATCATAATAAGAAATACGGAATACAATAGCATCGCTTAAAAGTCGCACAGTTGTAAGACTTGCTGATTTTGTTCGAGCTTATTTTAAGTTGATAGCGCTAAATAAACTTTTTCTTACTATATGGAACGAGGAGACTGGGTTGCAAGCTTGGAATGAGACGAAAAGCAATCCGTTCTTTAAAAAATTGGTCGTAATTCGTGATAAGCATCGTTGTATAAACTCGACTCCAGTCATATATAGGCAAATTTCTTCGATTATCTTAGCGTCGTCTAAGCACTTCGTGTGAATCACATACTAGAGAAGAACAAGCCGGAGTACGGTCAAGTCGAGGTTTTGATTGATAATATTTTTACCTTAGGGCAAAATGTTGAACAGCGGTATGTAAAATACTTGATAAACAGGTTATACTTTCGTGTACTAACCGACTTAGGATTATGAATACAATAGAAAACGTAATTCTGAAATAAATCAATAACCGGAAATATCGATAATACTATTACCGTTACAACTAAAAATAAAACAACCACTAGAACTATTAATAATAATAAATACTGAAAAAATAACAAATTTAAATATATTTTATTTAATTTGAAAAGTAGATCGAACCAGAACAAATCAAAATATTTAAGAATTAAGTTTTGGAACGACAAATAATATGATTGCGCATAGTCACAACAATCTTTAAAACCAGGCCTATAAACTTGGGTTGACGTAAATCTAGTTTCATTTAACCAGGTACACAAAATTTAAAACTGCATTCTCTTGCATGTGAGGATGAATTTGTAACTGCCATGGTCATAATCACAACAAGACAGATAACTAAATGACATGGATCAGAGCGCAATACTTATAAAAAGGTACTAATTTTGAAATGCATGAGACTCAGTCCTAGATCTTATGTAAGGATTTCACTGGATTGAAAATATCGGTTGCATAATTTATAGGCGGTCATGAATGTAAACGCGTTGCACCTTTAGCCATAGGTGTACAGAATTTTTTTCCGAATCAATTTCAAATTTGCATATTTAAAAACCAAATTTTGCGCAATTTAAACTATCATTGATTGTGTGAGCGATAAAATAATTATCGCGAAATCAAGTTTGTAAGATATTGATTGATATTTTATGTACAAACACATTAAGACCTTCCATGACCATAATCAGATTACTACAAAAACCTGTCAAAATGGATCAAACCACAATGTATATATAAATAATGGAAAATCAGATTTGTGATTTTTGCCTCCAGGTCCTCATAAAAATGTTGTGCTTGACTTAGAACGTCAGCTGCACAATTTCTATGACATTACGAATATTAATAATTTACAGCTTTCGAGACACTTATATAAGTAAAGCCATTTAAAAATCTTTCCTTGTGCAGGTGGAAATAATTATTTCTAAAATCAAATTTTAAAATTTCGATAAACACCAGTCCTGTTTTATTTATGCTGTCGTGCTACATAGGAAAAATGCCATAAGTTGATCCTACTACCACGTCGAGGAATTCCATGTTTATTTTTGGAATCCACGGAAATCGACAAAACGAACATCAACTTGTAAGACACAAATAAGCCATAATAAATTACATATGTGACTCACCACTTTTGTAGTCTCGAAAATATTGTACTTGAGTGGTAATATCCACTGCACACATTTTTGCAGTCACTAATATAACACTTTTGCAGCTTTCAGAATACGCATATGTGTTAAACATTTAAACAATTATTGATATCATAGGTGGTGACAAACGTTATTAAATCTAGTTTCCAAACTGCAGAAAAATAAAAATTCTATTTCTAACTAACCGGTCGATCAACATAGCAAAACTACTGCTTTTCGCATGCAGTGACGCGTTTTCATTTTCTAGTTTTATTATCAGAGCAAGACGACATGGCGATTTTGTTGCCGTTTTTCATCCTTTGAAGCTGAACAGAAAATGACCAAACGAATCAGTACATACTAATTAATAATAATTTAAATATTTTTTAGATTGATTAAATAAAGTTGCATTTACATTTATCTGAATTTTGCAAACATGATTTCAAATTATTTTATTACCACTCTTAAAATCGGTCACAGTTTCATTTTGTAAAATATCTCTATTTGATGAAAGATCTCTACATTTAACCAATCATTGATTGAGGGATTATAACTGCGATTGCAGAAAAATTCTGGACAATAAGGACGAAACCAAGCTAGTGGATGAGCTGACACACACACATATATATACATAATGCGATTGGAGAATTTCTCAAGCTCTTAACATTGCTTTAAGTACTTGAGGCCTACTTTACCGCTATTTGGAGTTTTGAATGTCAAAATCAAAACTGTCACGAGAATAATATTTATTTATGATTGTGTGCCGAAGCTTTATGTAAAGGGTAACTGAAGCATATAATAAATAGTTCGAAGCTGAGAAATAAAAATAAATATCACCCGATATTAATCCTTAAGTTGAGAAAAGTAAAAATCTCTCATATTACGACAGAAGAAGTATTATTAACACAACTGACATAGAAATTAAGCTCCATCCTCCTTATCTTTATTCTATAAACCAATCACTACCACTGCTCGTGAGGTGCCTTTGCCAAAAATGCACAACGCTATTTTATAATAAAATGAAGGGAAAGAGAAGTAAAGAAGTTGGGATTTAATCTTTGAGCAAACTGTGAATTTTGCAAACACTATGATTGTGTTAGGCTGAATTGAAGGTATGCGAACAATGAAAGTAAGCCGGTTTTATTGCCGCATATATGACAAAAATTTTCTCTTTAGGTGATGAATATAACACTACAAATAGGGCATATACAAAATTTATAGACGCTAAAGTGATATTATTAATATATTTGAAATAAGTTTGCAAACCTGAGATAACCATAAATGTCGTTTTATAAATCAACTCATTAAATGAAGCAAAACTACTGTTAATTAAATTTCTGAGGCCTGGCTTTTAACGCGCATTGGCGAAGACTTTATTTGAAGTTAACTCCACTACTGTTTGTATTCACTTTCGTATAGGACGTTGTACCGTCTAATTGTCGCGTATTCCTTGCCAATTATACATTGAGTATGAGGCGAAATAACAGCTCCTACTGATAATTTACTCGCCAGCACGAACGGAATATTCACTTGAGTTTATAACTTTCAGTCATTCTCACTTTAGTTTATCCTTCTGATCATATCTGAACGATTTGTTACTAGGTGCGCAGCGCATAATAAAAACTACATAGATATTAGATCTCTACTAAAAACGATATACAACTTTTATATATTTAATTAAATAATGTCATGATTACCACGAAATGTTACAGAAAGTCCAGAGCATATGGATTTGTTGGAGTAACAGGTATTCATAATTTATTGTATTTCTCAGTTTCGCTTATATTTAGCATATCGTGAATTCCATTGTGTTGGTACCTTGTACCGACTTGGAAACCAATGTTGGAACCCTTTACAGACTCGGTACATATCATATATAGTTGGCTTTAGAGTTGCATTTTCAGACTTTATATGAAGTTCACTCCATTACTGCTGGTATACACATTTTATAGGAGAATGCACCGTCCAATTGTCACAAATTCCGTGTCAAATATACAGTGGGTATAGGGTATAATACCGTCTTCTAGTGAAGAGTCGCCAGTGAGCATTAAGCGATTGTGGACATGAGATTATATATTTCGTTAATGCTGATTTTGATTTATACTTCTGGTCCTATTTGAACTAATTTTTTACTAGATGCGCAAAACCTAATACACAACTGCCTATTTATATTTTTCAATAGGCATATTTTGTAAGCTTGTTGATTATATTGATATCGAAATTAATCAGTTTTACTTTTCTGTGAGCTGCTTAGATAATTTAGATTTGTGCTTTATTCTGCTCACCCACACTATAAGCGGTATGATTTACAATTAGTTTTTAGTAGTTGAACGGTGTACTTCATGGGTATAGCGTCAGTAGTTTCAGTTAAGTGATTCGTCTATTAATATGTCACCTAGATTAACGTTAAATAAGGATGGTATCTTGTAATGTTAACTTTGATTACATGTTAAATTTTATTTATATTACGCCGTTTATTGAATTAGTTTCTAAAGAATTGTGCAGTGAAGTTACAAAAGCCAACATCAATTAGCTAAATTTCAGTCTCTAAATTCATTTATCAAGGCATAACTCGATTGCCATGTCTTCATCATTGAGACTGGGGCAATCGTTTCAACAGGATTAGGAAGGCGGAAATGGGCTTACAGAATCGAAGACAGACTATAGGTTTATTGAGTTATTTGTGATGATTTAACAGACATTAACCACTAAAATGGCGGTTCAGCCGGAACTATTTTTCTTAACGTTGGTGAATAAATCGAGACAACATCGGTTAATGCTGTTGAGGTTAATGTACGAGAGATTATTACGCAGTGAAAAAAGCAGGAGTTTGCTCGATCTCCTCGTACAAGATTAATCCAGTTATTTGTCCAGGACAAACAGCATGAATTGCAAATCGCTGCGTTGCACGGATTGATGACGCTAGTTATCTTTCGTGGCATTTTAACATTAATTACAGAAAGTCCTGCTGCATATTCGCGTTTCTGTGTAACTGAATTTGAAATATTCCGAAATTTTGCTGATTCGTGTTTTTTAAACAATATTTGTATATCTCTAAATTACATGGATAAAGAGGTTACTTGGTCTTACATTCTTCATTGGGACTGGAGTAGTCATTCCATATGGATCTGGTATATGATAAATAGACTTTGAGGACGGTTCACATGTATAATGACGGAGTAACCTTTAGTTGCTCAAAATGCATTGATCACGACACCGCCACACCAACAAAGACATCATATTCTGATATTAACTAAAATCACTTATCTCATTGTTTTGATAATCATGAATCAATTCAGTTAATGATATACTTTTTAATATGAAAAAACTAACATGTGTACATAATATGATGTGCATAATTATTTTTGATTTGAAAAATGTATTATTGGTTAGACAAAGCCCCAAAATGGGTTCTGAATGGAGTAAAAGGATTTCTAAGCCAAAATGTGTAGGAATATTTCTATAAAAACAAAAATTGGAATACATTAAGAATTTGTTTGAATTAAATTAAAATTGGAAGTAAAGTAAACCATTTAATATTTCCTTAAATAGTCTAAAAACTTAGTCGGACTACATTTATCAAATCAATAATTGCGCAGGTGTTGGTAATAATTTTTAAAATCAAGTTTGGGAAGATGAACACTGTAGCAAACCTTCCGTCAGTCACAAGTACTGAGGCGTTTCGAACTTCCATGATCATCATCAGAGTACGACGGCAAACTAACTAGCAAGGATCAAGCAGTAATGCATATATATGGAAAGCAAAATTAGATAGGTGAGTATCACAACTAGTAGTCTCGTATGCATTTTACTTGACTGGAAATGAGATTTGTGCTTAATTCAATCTCGAAAACTTGAAGAAAAGAATTGTCACCACCAGCGCAAAAATGATATTTTAATTGTATTACCTATATATATGTGGTGAAAGCTGCAAATACGTTAATGTGCGTGACCGCATAGAAATTTTGCAGCCGACATTCACAGTGAAGTACAATGTATGAGAGACTACTAGAGGTAAGTGCAACATATCTCCTTTTTTTCCCGAATATATTAATTGTGGTTTATAATCGCTAGTAAGTTTGCCGTCGTACTCTGATGATGATCATGGAAATATGAAATTCGTCAGTACGTGTGACTGACGATAGTTTTGCTTTATTCTTCGACCACTGTTAAAGTACAATTTGATTGTTGTTTACTCTAAGCTCGCAAATTTTAATTAAAATAATTTTTACCAATAACGACACAAAAATGATTGTTTAAATATAAAATATATTATTGTACTAGAGGAAAGCGAGCCATAATATATTTTTTCATCGGAATCTGAAGATATTGCAAGATGCAAGTATGTATTAGGTGTTGCGAACCTAGTAACAAATGAGTTCAGTTGTGACCAGAAGGAAAAACCAAAGGCAGCATGAACGGAAAGTATAATCTCATGCACTTTCGTTTCGTACTTACTGGGGACTCATCAGTTGGAGCCGGTATTACGCCCTTTAACCACTATATATTTGGTCGAAGAATGTGGACGGTGTCAACCATGTCTCGATGGCCGATCGTACATGGGCTAACGGGGCTATGGCGGTGGTGTCACCAGGGCGTGGTGGATTTCCGACCGGCAATCGGATCTCCTATAAAATACCACATGAGCCCGACGACGGCACCATGACTCGGCGTGTGTTCCCCGCCACAAAAGGGTTCAACAGCCACAGGATTACATGGACTCCTGGACAGTACCCCGTACTTCCGAATGGCGAATGAGCTCTCAACAGCCAACGGCAACCATGCAACTTACTGCTGCCTTGCAGACTGCGCTTGGATGTGCAAAGGCTAGAGGTGCGTCCTCGATCAAAAAGCCGAGTGGTGAGGGGACACCACTTGTAC
Organism: Eudiplozoon nipponicum; assembly: GCA_029291075.1. Lineage (NCBI taxonomy): Eukaryota > Metazoa > Platyhelminthes > Monogenea > Mazocraeidea > Diplozoidae > Eudiplozoon > Eudiplozoon nipponicum. The sequence continues at coordinate 6,992 of JAQBSW010003818.1, forward strand.
CAAATTCCCAAGAAACTCCATGAAATCAATGGAGCCGGCTTATCCTCCAAAAGGAGTCAGCCGCAGTAAAGTAAAGTGGAATAATAGGACGGTACAATCTCCTAGAAGAATGTGTAAACCTGCAATAGTGAAGTTAACATCATACAAAGTCTACGACAATGCGACTTCAACGCTAACTCACTATAATATATATATATATATATATATATATATATATATATATATATATATACCGAGTCTGTCAAGGATACTAACACTATGGCTATTGTGTTAGTAACCGATAGAAACATTATTGTACCGAAAGGGTACGTGATACTAACACTATTGTTTCCGAGTCGGTACATAATACCAATCTGATGGAAATCAATTTATGTTAAAGTTCACCGAAATTGAGAATTACAACAATTTCTGAACACCTGTTACTCCAGTAAATCCATACACTCTGGCCTTGATCGATATCAGTTATCACATTTCGCGGTAAGCATGACATCATTCAATTCAATATATTACAGTTAAATACTGTGTGTTGCGAAGATCTAATGTATATGCAAGTTTGTATTAGGTGTTGCGAACCTAGTAACAAATTAGTTCAGTTGTGACCAGAAGGATAAACCAAAGGCAGCATGAACGGAAAGTATAATCTCATGCACATTCGTTTCGTGCTTACTGGTGACTCATCAGTAGGAGCCGGTATTACGCCATTTAACCACTATATATTTGGTAGAAGAATGTGGAATAATAGGAAGGTACAATCTCCTAGACGAATGTGTAAACCTGTAATAGTGAAGCTAACATAATCTGAAGTCAACGACAATACGACTTCAATGCTAACTCACAGTATATAATATATATACGGAGTCTGTAAAGGATACTAACACTATGGCCATTGTGTTAGTAACTGATACCTTTTTTGAAATCGATGAGTACCGGATACTAACACCATGGTTTCCGAGTCGGTACATGATACCAACCTGATGGATATAAATTTATGCTAAAGTTCACCGAAATGAGAATTACAACAATTTCAGAACACCTGTTACTCCAGTAAATCCATACACTCTGGCCTTCATCGATATCAGTTATCACATTTCACGGTAAGCATGACATCATTCAATTCAATATATTACAGTTAAATACCGTTTTTTGCGAAGAACTAATATATATGCAAGTATGTATTAGGTGTTGCAAACCTAGTAACAAATAAGTTCAGTTGCGACCAGAAGGATAAACCAAAGGCAGCATGAACGGAAAGTATAATCACATGCACATTCGTTTCGTGCTTACTGTCGACTCATCAGTGGGAGCCGTATTACGCTCTTTAACCACTATATATTTGGTCTAAGAATGCCCTATTATTCCACATTCTTCGACCAAATATGTAGTGGTTAAAGGGCGTAATATCGGCTCCTACTGAAGTGTCACCAGTAATCGCGAAACGAATGTGCATGAGATTATACTTCCCGCTCATGCTGCCTTTGGTTTATCCTTTAGGTCACAGCTGAACTAATTTGTTACTAGGTTCGCAACAACTAATACATTCTTGTATATATATTAGTTCTTCGCAACATACAGTATTTAACTGTAATATATTGAATTGAATGATGTCATACTTACTGCGAAATGTGATAACTGATATCGGTCAAGGCCAGAGTTTATGGATTTACTGGAGTAACAGGTGTTTAGAAATTGTTATTATTCTTAATTTCGGTGAACTATAGCATAAATTGTTATCCATCAGGTTGGTATAATGTACCGACTCGGAAACCATGGTGTTAGTACCATGTACATTTTCGATGCAATAAGGTTGGTATCGGTTACTAACACAATAGCCATACTGTTAGTATCCTTTACAGACTCGATATATATATATTATATACTGTGAGTTAGGGTTGAATTCGCATTGTCGTAGACTTTGTATGATATTAGCTTCACTATTGCAGGTTTACACTATCTAGAGATTAAAAATGTCCCACATTGCATACTTCCTTCGGGACCAAATATAGTTAAAGGGAGTGGCCACGAATCTACTGATGAGTCGTAAGTAAGCACAATGATTGTGCATGAAATTATTCTTCCACCTTGGTTTATCTTTCCGTCACATTTGAACTAATTTATTACTAGGTTCGCAACACCTACATACTTGCATATATATTAGTTCTTCGCAACAATCAGTATTTAACTGTAATATATTGAATTAAATGATTATTTACCTGATTTTCGGATTGCGTACCGAAATGTTTGAATCCACTGTCATCATGATTTCCCCATATATTTCGACCTCCGGTTACGGAGGTCTTTTTAAATGGCAATCGCTGTAATTTCACTGGGATGAGTATACACGTGCATTAAATTATTACTCCCCAATCCAAAACAAACGAGAACACATACACACAGGCATGACGTACGCTTAACTTGTGAGTTGTCAGTAATTGTCATTAAATCACTGTAAACTCATTGCGAAGAGTGTATACATGCCGACATATACACAAACCAATTTAACATACACTTTCCTAGCATTTTTTAAAAAAAACGTAATGCTTAAGAGATCTAACAACAAGTATAAATGAAGCAGTTTAAACTAATATTTCCACTTGACATTTTGATTGTCAACTTAGTGGGTGATGTGTTTGCCATTGAAAAAGATCTCCGTACTCGGAGGTCTAAATATATGTGTACGCAATCCGAAAAGCAGGTAAATAAAATATCTATAGTGTTGGTACCTTTTACAGACGCGGTATATATATCATGTAAAGTGAGTTAGCTTTGAAGTCGCATTGTGTAAGACATTATATGAAGTTAGCTTCACTACTGCAGGTTTACGGACACCTAAAGGGGATTTTAACGTCCTATATTTCCACATTCCACAACAAAATATTTAGTGGGTAAAGGCGTAACGCCGGCTCCTACTGTTGAGTCGCCAGTAAGCACAAAACAAATGCACACGAAAATGTACTTTCAGTTGATGCTGTATTCGGTTAATTTTTGTCATAATTGGACTAAATTATTGTTCAATAGAAACTTCAATGAATCTTAGTATGAATTAAAATTTATTAATTAATCTAAGTATATGACATTATTTCCAAAAAATTCAGTCGTACTTTTGTACTTTGTAAAAATCTAAATCAATATCAGGACGCATAAAAATCAAGTAGGTCCCCGAAACTTTAGTCGCTTTTGTTATTTTGTACACTTGTGATATATTAACAGGTAAATAATCTTTCCATAAAATATGGTTTACGAAATATTGGATACCTGGTAATTTTGTTATTCATTTAAAATTGGCATACAAATTAGTTTTTTTCATGAAAACTTATGGCAACACTGCATTACAGTAAAATTTGTAATAACACGAGGCAGGGAAATAAATCAGAAGACATCTTATAAACTGGTTTATTTCTTTATTTTAAATGTAGCACCATGTTATATTTTGCCGAGCTTAGCCGAAATGCTTCATACCATTATTATTTTTTTAATTCAAATCTTTAACACTAGTAATTGTATAATAGTTAAATTAAATTTGGCAAAATGAAATATATATTATTACTTTAGGATTACGCAGTTCTTATTTTCAGCTAGTGTAATCAAATATTTTTGATAGCATATCTCTTGACTTTAACCACAATAATAGAATGTGAGGAAATACATGAGTCGTAATTTTATTAAATGGGTTATTTCCTTATTATAAATGTAGAATCATTTTAGATTTTGCCGAGCTTAACTGAAATGGGTCATAATATTATTAATTTTTAATTCAAAACCTAGCCAATAAGAAGTGGATAATAGCTAAATTGAATTTAGCAAAATGAAATATCGTTTAATCCAATATGATTAAGCAATTCTTGATTTTTTTGAGTGCTGACAAATATTTGTTCTAGCATGTCTGTTGACATGATCTGCAATTGGTAAACTTATAAAATAAAATATATCAGAATAATAAATATACCAAATTAAATATTGCAGTATCATAATGTTTTCATTTATATCGTAACACATGTGGAGAATAGAGTTAAACATTTTGTGTATTTAGTATTTAAATCAACAAAATATCTACTAGTACCTGTTTAAGCTAAATAAATGCTCAATTGGACTATAAGATCTCACATTATATGCTGATAGTTCTGGAATGAGACTTCTTTCGGTTAAAACAATATACTACTATATAATTGACAATAGCTTGAGACTTTGTTGAAAATAAAATTATCCAATAATTTTTTACCATCGCTGAGTTTATTGTAAGAAATGTACGAAATTCAAACTAAGGCTAAATTTAGTTAGCACAGGTGTGGTTGTTTTTTAGCAAGAATAACGTAATGCATTGAAATATTATCTAAAGATTAGCGAATCTCGATTTCTTGTGCAAAAACGCCATTGAATTAAATTCATTTTCAGAACATTCAACACTATCAATTCCGCATAGATTGAACGCTCATAAAAAAGGAAAATTCTAAGTAATTGTAAGATTAATTTATATTAATATAGTTATTAAATTTAAGCCTGTCAATTATATAATTTTTCCGTTTTTAACAAACACAAGTGTACATTGACAGCAATTAAACTAAGCACTTTAGCTGATTAAAGGAAAATAGGATTTGATGCGTTCTGCAATTCTTGAAGCATTGTTTGCAGCATTTTGCTTAGGTAGTTCAATAGCGTTTTGCATAAGTTTCGCGTAAAACAAAAGCTTTTTGTAGAAACTATACTTAGAAAGTAGATGAATTAAAGTTTTCTGCAGAAATAGTTTACTAATTAAATTCCAAAATATTATTCGAAAATAACTACAAATACATGTTAAATTAATGTACCGTGGCAGTGTAGTGGTCAACACCTATTTAATCAAAGCAAATTGGATAATCGTCCAACATCCGACTCGCCCCGACAGTCTATGCTCTCATTGCAGACTAACCTAAAAAAATCCGTCAAGAACAAGTGACCCAATCCCAATTCAGAAAATAAGTCAACGAGTAACAGTCATAATGATAAGATTAAGACACTATAATACAACATAAATTTCTCAAAATATCAAATCAACGAAAAAAGGAAAGGGTGGTGAGTTTACACCTGCACTACCTTAAAGAAGACCGATAATTTGCTTCCTGATTTCAATTTGGAAACGACGCGCCAAGGAAAAAGTCTTCCATAAGATTTTTTGACATGTCATGAGCAAATGTTTTCTTCAATGTGCTTTGGCATTAAGAGCATTAACCGATATCGCCTCGACTTAATGCACGAACGTAAAGCTGAACAAATCCAGGCTGAGCCCTGGTGTTTTGTTGGACGCCTGTTGAAACATCACAAACAGGCTTAATATACAGGTTTTATATTTTATTTAGTATAAAATAAAATTTACAGTAGAAATGGACGTCATGAACAAGTATCGCCCTTACTAGTCACTCATCATGTATTTGTCATAATGGCTACGGCAGAGTTGAAACTTGGACTGAAGTACTTCAGATTCTATGAAGCCTTCCACTGCGCTACTTAGGTCATGTAGTACGTGCATATTTTAGCGTTATTGTAGTCAGTATTTTTATTCATGACTCGCGCATCTCTAACAAAATATTAAAGAGTAAACAAGAAAACCAGTGTTCAAAAAGCGAGAAAGACAACTTAAAGGCATTTTGATTCTTCAGAAGCAATGCCTGTTGAACCGGACTAGTGAATAAGAATATACGATCAACGTCGAAATTACTAATCAGAAACGAGCGATCGATAGTAAAACTTAATTAGAGCAGATGTACTAATTCACAAATCAATAGTCAAATAGAATTTACCGTGATAGAAATAGGAGATTTAGCAAAATTAAATTTAAAAAAGCAATTAGTGGAAATGGAACAAACTGTTAAGTATAAAGAATCTCCTATTAAGCGGGGAAGTCACTCGGTTTGTATTTAAACAATTTGGTAATCTTGCTTATTGACACTGGATTGATTCACTAAAAACCAAGAGATATTCAGTAATCACGAGATAAATTAGTGACGATAAATTATTAATAATGGAACCCAAATCTTGAAAAAGTAGATCAACTTAAAACATTCCATACACAGCAAATAAAACCACATGCCACACACACACATATATATATATATATATATATATATATATATATATATATATATATTTCGTATTGCGTTTTCATGAATTTTATATTGTCGCTCGGGAAACAGCGCAGGATTGTCAGATTGTAGTGTTGATTGCCCATCTTGTTGTGTAATTTCTGGCACTGTTTTTTAATGGCAGTGTTGCCATTTATGAAGCTTTTTTTACTTCAATTTGTTGACAATCCATCCAAAATTTTGTTGATATTGTTCTAATGGATGTTCGTACTCATACCCCTTAAGCACTGAGCGCCCTGCCGCGAATTGCACACATTTTTAAAAACATAATAACTAATATTTTTTGTTGGCCTTTCGATTGGATGTAGCTTATATGGCATCTCTTTAGACCTAAAGTGCCAACTAACCGTCACCAGTCTGGCATTATTGAACAGGCACCACGCTACATAGGGAAGTGGATAGTGTTTAGAGCAACATATTTCGATGCAGGCGTGCACAGGTTCGACTGACAAATGTATGTGCATAATGTGTCAGGTGTTTATATAAATATCGCAACCTTGATTTAAATAATTTGTATCACTACTTGAAAGAGGTGAGACCCGCATATCTACTTTTTCTTTCTATATATATGCAATGCGGTTTGATTCTCGCTAGTTAGTTTGCTGTCGTAATCTGATGATAATCATGGAAGGTCGAAACGCGGCAGTGCATGCGACTGGTGGTAGCTTTGCTATGTTGTTCGATGATTGGTTAAATATAATGGGATTGGCATTTACTTCAATTTGAATAAACCTAAAAGGTAGACTGAGAAACTCAGTGTCTGATGAACCTCAGGTTTGATAGAAAATTACTTTGATGGACCACTTCCGACCCTTGACGTTGTGTATAGGTAATTCTGGAGTGCCCTGGTCGATATTTTAACTTTATGTCTATTTAATTATATACACATATATGATTTATTTGATGATGACTCCGAAAAGAATAAAATGGAAGGTGAGGATTATAAACTGGGGTTAATTATTCTATGCAAAACAACCGTTAAAAGCTGAGTTGGCGTGAAGGTATTTGACGTACAATAAACGAACGTAAATAAGGATAATTATATCATCGGAATATATTAAACCACAAGTGAACATGATATAGGTTAGATACTCTTTGAGGCTGAGAAGTGATGTATATGCAATTGTGTATCAGGTGCTGCGCACCTTGTAACAAATTAGTTCTTATATGGCCTAAATGATGTAGGTTACACCAAGCGTGGAGTGTGTCTATTAGAAATTGCTTAATATGTTTAAATCCTATTATAGAAAATATCTGATAAAAATAAGAAGTAATTGTTTAAACTACTATACCACATTACTTCTCTTAAATCTATTAAAAGACACGTATTTCAAGATAAGAAGCGCTATAAAAATTGGTCTGTGCTCTGGCTTATTTGAAAATGGCATATCCACTGACGGCCAACTTAGATTAATTTCATTCATTAAAATACTAACAATTCGTACAAAATATAAAGAATGTATAACGATTATTTGATATGCAAGCAAATTTCCCATATTTTAGCAGCAAAAGATTGGCAAATAAAAGAATAAGCGCGACATTATAAGATTATTTATATTATTTGCTGCTAAAAACATATCTTTCATCAACAAGCCGCGCAGTGGATTACAACAAGACTCCGAAACATATACGTCTCACCATAAGCCGTCAGCGCGGAAATTCTGACAATTACTTGACGAGTTCCCAATATGAACAAAATGAGTGTATCAATTAATCGCGTTTGAAACAGTATGCAACGTTTAGACTATGCAAACACACACTTTCTCACACATACATACACACTCAAATAAATAAATAAATTATATATATATATATATATATATATATATATATATATATATATATATATATATATATATATATATATGTATATTTATAATTAGGAAGAAAGAACACATTAATAACAAAGTGGATAAAAGCCATTTATTTCGTGAATACTAATCATCTCTTATACAATCATACATATTTATACATTTTGGGTTTTCAATTGATTATGCTAGTGGTAACAAATCTGACTCGTTTTTACTGCTGTTTCTTGTTTTGGCTAGTTGGTGAGTGTGTATGCGTTTGTGTTTGTGTGTATGCGTGTTTGCATGTAAAGGTCATTCTCGCAGTATTGCAAAGTGATGTCTGAGATCTGGTCATTATTGTTTTGATAGCTTGAGAATTAACCATTTGTGCGCATTGTTCACTGTTACATATACAAGTGCTATTTTTCCCAGTATAGTTGATCGTTTCACCTTGTTGCGCAAATGTCGTTTTCACATGGTAACAACGCCAGTGTGGATTGCAGTGTTAAACGCTCACATTGTTTGGAGACTTCTGTCATCGTATGCGCCTCTGTTATTTCCACTTCAGTTTGTTGCCAATCCGATTGTATGTTTGTTGATTCTAGTCGAGGGCCTGATTGGTCTCGGCTGGATACTAGAAGATTGTTGTTGAATTTTGTTATTCTTGGCCAGTCGATAAGGATATCATGTTGATGAAACTTTTGAATATTAAGGTCAGGTGCTTGTTGTTTTATGTAAAGGGCTTCATAGATAAATAATAATTTTTCTGATTTTGCTTTATGTAGAATTGTGAAATTGGTCGAATTGACAGGGTGCCCCGTTGCCAATATATGATCGGAAATAGCTGATTTTCCTGACGGTGGCAAGCCTTTGTTAATCAATTTCTGTGGCAAATGTTGCTGGATTCTGCTTATCAATTGCTTCTTCGTACGTCCGATAAATGTGCTATCGCACATATATATGTAACAGTGAACAATATGCACAAATGGTTAATTCTGAAGCTTTCAAAACAATAATGACCAGATCTCAGACATCACTTTGCAATACTGCGAGAATGATCTTTACATGCCAACACGCATACACACAAACACAAACGCATACACACTCACCGACTAGCCAAAACAAGAAACAGAAGTAAAAACGAGTCAGATTTGTTACCACTAGCATAATCAATTGAAAACCCAAAATGTATAAATATGTATGATTGTATAAGAGATGATTAGTATTCACGAAATAAATGGCCTTTATCCACTTTGTTATCAATGTGTTCTTTATTCCTAATTATAAATATACTGTGTTAAATTGAAAAGGCATGGATATTATATATATATATATATATATATATATATATATATATATATATATATATATATATATATATATATATTCTTTTGAAATGCGAGCTTTAATAAAATTCATTGTACCCTTCACGTGTGCAAAAACAAAAAGAAATTTTATTAGATATAAGAAAATTTTCTTGCTCATGGTCTCCTCAAGATATCTACTCATGAACATATCTTTATATATAAATTGGAAGACGATACAAGATAGAAATATGTAAACATAGACAGAGTGCGATAAAAATAGTAAGCCAATCAATTGCGTGCGTCACCTCTAGTTTAAGCTCAATGCCTGAACATGCTCTTGCTGCTTACATAAATCCGGGTGTAATTGGTTTATCCATAAGACTTCGTATGTAGCTAGTTCCCTTTTGTTATTGCATTTATTAATTATTAGAAGAACATAGGTGGGATGTTTCGACGATATGTTGCGTAATTGCAGACGTGTATTCACCATGTGATTTAAAATAGGCGTTTAAGTTACAATGTTCTCTCATTCGAGTAATTAACCATCTGGTCGATCAGCCTACGTTAGTTGATCGACAACTTGCGCATGTATATTGGTAAATAATATTTGATATCGACAATGACGGTTGTTTCTCTTTGTTTGTTGGTAAATGCAAGTGTGTTACCTTAAATAACACTCGTAATTTAGCTGCATTAAATGTGCATGCTAATGCCTGTTCAGCTTTCTTTTTTGCCATTCCGGAAACTGCAACCCCTTTAAATGGGATGTTCAGGTAGATTGTTTTTTTCTGGTTCGTAATACGCCTATATCTGTTCAATTCCCCTTTAAATAATTGATTCAATTAATTGTCTAGAATAGCCATTAGATATTAAATCGTTAATTGCTTTATTATATTCGTTTTCTTTTGAATCTTGACTAACCAACCTGTCAATTCTCGAAAAGCAGCAACGAACTGTGTATAATTAATACTGAAACGGCACAAAACTGTTGTAATGCAAATACTGTGCAGACCAGGTTTGTTTATGGTATATTGTTCTGTTTAATTTACCATTATTTTTGGCCTCAGTTGATGGGTTCTCACTTGTCCCTTCTCCTTTAAGCCTTCAATTAGCTGATTGTCTGAAAGCGCTTTAGGATCAAGATCCGCCATTGATCTTTGACATATATTTCGAGACGTTATTTCCAGTCTCATCTTCAGTGTTGACACAATACGCACAGGAGTAAAACACAACTTGTGGCAAATGTGGTATCCTCATTCAAGACAGATATATTTATATATATTTTAATTGTCTTCCTAATATCCGGTCTTCATACCTAGTCTCTAATACTCAAATGTATACAAAAACTTATCCCTGTCCCCCTCTGCGCACATATCTACCTATAAACATGTGTATTTTAACTATAAGCACACCTAATGGATTAACATACACGCCTATCAATGATGTTTATATTTTAATTGCTGTACCGGACGCATAGTAAGATCAACAAATTTTGAATTCTATATTGCTGTAATCCTCACCTGCCCCCCAGTTCACCTAATTCCATCCAGCTTGCAATCGGTTATATACAGGGAGATTAAAAACTATTGAAACTCTACAGAGTATTATTCTATCATTTTGACAAGACCGAATACGGAAGTTACACTAACTAAATCGTCTTTCCGCTCAGTACACATTTATACTCATATCCTATATGAATTAGTTTCTGTATTAAAATATCGTATATATCTATATATATAGATAAACATATAAACAACTATGTGGGTTACTCCCACATCTTTTATAAATATCTATATATCTAAATATAACTATACCTACGTGTATACACTATATATATACGAATACATATATATATATATATATATATATATCAGCAATCTTTTATATTTTAATTTTATTTTTACTTATATATTTGTACCCACATCTTATAAAATATCCATTTACACATATGTCCACACGCTATCTATGTATATATATATATAGATAAGCATATAAGCAACTATGTGGGTTCATCCCACATCTTTTATAAATATCTATATATTAATCGTGTATACACCATATATATAATATGAATCTCATACAAGCAACACTGTGAGTCCCGCAACGGATAAATTATATCAGTAATACACTTTTATATATCTATTTTATTGTCTATCTATATACTTCTATATATATATATATATATGTAGAGATATGTATCTATAAGCAGTTGAAATAGGTTCTTTGAAGTTCAACCATTTACAATTTATATGTATATATAAATATCAAAAGCATATATATCTTCCCGTCTACACCTCATATATATATGTATATATATATATATATATATATGTACATAATGCCTATCTCAATTCACATAAGCAACCATGTGAGCTTTTCCCACCTTATATATAAAATCTAAATATTCTTCTACATATATATTGTGAATATCTAAATAAGCATTTAAGCAACCATGTGAGTTCACCCCACATCTTATATGAATATTTAGAATCATCCATATATATGTATTTGCGAAATATAGATGCCCATATTTGTTAAATATATTTAGATAAATATATAAGCAACAACGTGAAATTCTCTCACATCTTATATAAATTGAATTGTTCATCATATATATACATATATAACTATAGCCATATTACCGCCCTCTAACTCCCTCTAATTCGTTCTGTTTTCTCCCCTTTTATAGTCGTGGTCTCTTATTTATATTTATTGTTAGCTCTGATTCCTCTAATCTACGTTTCTTTCCATTAGAGAAGGCTTCATTGAATATTGGGCCTAATGATTTTTCTACACATGTCATATTCATGACGTTCATTCCTGATTTTATTTCAATTGATTCTCTAATCAACCTGGTTAATCTATTTCGGTTACATAGTGCAATCCGTTTACAGCCGTCCCAGTTTATTTGATGACCTGACTCCATTGAGTGTCTGGCTAGATCCGATCTATTACTATGTCTGTATTTGCATGCAGTCTTATGTTCACCTCTACGTACCTTTATTGGACGCATGGTTTCACCTATATACCTAAGATTGCAATCTTTACAAGGTATCTCATAAACCCCTGATGTGTTAAGAGGTTCTATTTTTTCTTTTTGATTCGGTAACTTATTGCCTATTGTAACTGTTTGTCTTAACACTGTTCTTATGCTGTATTTTGTTGCTAATATCCTAATCTTTCTACTTAATTTGGAGTCTGGTAGAACCAGAGTTCTGTGCTTATCTTCATTCTGATTATCTAAATCTCCTGTCCGTTTCTCCTGTGTTATTCTTTTCTTAAATCGCAATAATGTCTCCTTTATGATTTTCTCAGTTAATTTTTCTGGATAACCATTTATCCTGAATATTTCTTTCAATTTCATTAGTTCTTTGTCCCTATATTTTAAATCCACTATTTTAAGACGTCTTATTATCATAGATTTTAGAATGCCTATTTTCATCCCAAACGGGTGGTTAGAGCAATAATGGACTATGAGTGCTAACAATTGTCCCGCACAAGAAAAATGCGGTCAAATCCGAAACGAAAAGGACAGCACTGAGAATCAAAGTAAAACATAATTTACCATTAGTTTCTTTCTTTAATAGTACATCTTGGAAAGGCAGACGATCATCTTTCTTGTGCTCTGACGTGAAGCCGATATTTTCTTCTGTGTTTTGCTGAATCTTTGAAGCGGTGTTCGTGATTGCCACCTGTTCTTAAGAACAAAAAGGTATCATCCGCGTGCCGTATATATTGAACAAATGTACACATGTCACTCTTTAATTATGTGTTCTCTAGATGTCCTAGAAAAATATCAACCAACACTGGAAATAAGGGGCTCCTTATTGCAACATCATCAGTCTATTTATAGATGCTTCCATTAAAACAAAACCGTACATCTTTCGTGCACAATAGGATAAGCTTGCACAGAGTGTAACCTGGCACCGGGGATGGAAATATGTCGTGTTCTACCGCTTTGACTATAATGTCAATGATTTCACCAATTGGAACTTTTTCATCAAAGACGTAACACCAAAAGATCCCATTATCTTGTTTTTATCACTTTGCGCTCCACTTTGTCTATTTCATCTGATTTATGCTCTAGACGCGTGAATTTTGTATTTTTATTCAATACGTTTTCCATCTTTTGTAGGTAGTCAGATTAGTCCATTATAACAATGCTCTTGCCTTTATCAGCGCGTAGTATTTTGATGTCTGCATTTCTGCTGATACCTTTAATTGCATTTGGATGTTGCTTTGGCAATGCATGCTGTTCTGCGCATTTAGATGATTTCACATGTGAAACCTGATCAACTAATGTAGCCTTGAACCAATTTTTATAATCAATACTGATAGGTTCAAATAGCAATTCAAATGCTGCCTCAAAATCAACATTGCATTTATTAGAAGGAAGTATTCCATAATTTCGGCCCATCGATGATGCCTCCATTGTTAGCTGATCGATTGGTATTATTGATAAGTTAAGCACACGTTTACTAAGATCGGTCAATATTAAATCCCACAAAACTCCAAGTTTTATATCTTCTTCTAATTTCTTCAAAATTCTTGCTTTATCTTTCGTCATAACTGCCGGCAAAAACATCAGAAATTTCGTTCCTGCAAAAAGACTTCCTCACTTAATACACAAGATACACACCAGATACTTGCCTGTAGCACTGCTTCATCTTCATTTAACTGCTCAACAAAGAGCTTAAAACTATCGGCTTAACTTTAGAGCAAGAGAAAGATGATCGTCTGCCTTTTCTAGATGTATTATTAAAGAAATAATCTAATGGTAAATTAAACAGGACAATTTACCAAAAACCACCATGGTGTGTACAGTATTCGCATTACAACAGTTTTGTGCCGTTTCAGTATTAATTATCCACAGTTCGTTGCTGCTTTTCGAGAATTGACAGGTTGGTTAGTCAAGATTCAAAAGAAAACGAATATAATAAAGAAATTAACGATTTAATGCCTACCGGCTATCCTAGACAATTAATTGAATAAATCACTAAAAGGAGAATTAAACAGAAACAGACGTATTACGGGCCAGAAAAGAAAACAGTCTACCTGAACATCCCATTTAAGGGGAATGCAGTTTCCCTAATGGCACAAAAGAAAGTTGAAGCAGCATTGACACGCACATTTAATGCAGCCAAACTACGAGTGTTATTTAGGGTAATACACTTGCATTTACCAGCAATCAAAGAGAAACAGCCGTTAATGTCGATATCAAATATTATTTACCAATATACATGCGCAAGTTGTCGATCAACTTACGTAGGCTGATCGACCAGATGGTTAATTACTCGAATGAGAGAACATTGTAACTTAAACGCCTGCTTTAAATCAAATGGTGAATACACGTCTGCAATTACGCAACACATCGTTGAAACATTACACGTATATTCTCCAGACGTTGCGTTTAAAGTAATTACTAAATGCAATAAGATAAGGGAGCTAGCATAATACGAAGCCTTTTATATAAATAAATTGCAATCGGATTTATGCATGCAGAAATAGCATGTTCAGGCATTGTGCTTAAACTGGAGGTGTCGTACGCTTTTGATTGGTTTCCTTTTTTATCACACTCTCTTCATGTTAACCTACTTCTATCGAGTTTTGCCTTCCAACTAATATATAACGATATGTTCATTATTAGATATTTGTGGAGATAGTGAGAAAGAAGCGTTTCGTGTATCTGATAAAATTTTCCTTTTGTTTTTGCACTAGAGATGGGTACAATAAATAAATAAATAAATTATATATATATATATATATATATATATATATATATATATATTCTTTATAATGTCCATTCCTTTTTAATTGAACACAGTACTCTTATAATAACAAAGTGGATAAAGGCCATTTATTTCGTGAATACTAATCATCTCTTTTACAATCATACATATTTATACATTTTCGGTTTTCAATAGATTATGCTAGTGGTAACAAATCTGATTCGTTTTTACTTCTGTTTCTTGTTTTGGCTAGTTGGTGAGTGTGTATGCGTTTGTATTTGTGTGTATGCGTGTTTGCGTATTTGCGTGTTTGCATGTAAAGGTCATTCTTGCAGTATTGCAAAGAGATGTCTGAGATCTGGTCATTATTGTTTTGATGACTTGAGAATTAACCTTTTGTGTGCATTTCTCACTGTTACATGTACGAGTGCTATTTTTCCCAGTGTAGTTGATCGTTTCACCTTGTTGCGCAAATTTATAATCTCCACATGGTAACAGCGCCAGTGTGAATTGCAGTGTTAAAAGCTCATATTGTTTGGAAACTTCTGTCACCGTATGCGACTCTGTTATTTCAACTTTAATTTGTTGCCAATCCGATTTTATGTTTGTTGATTCTAGTCGAGGGCCTGTTTGTTCTTGACTGGATACTAGTAGAATGTTGTTGAATTTTGTTATTCTTGGTCAGTCGATAAGAATATCATGTTGATGAAACTTTTGAATATTAAGGTTAGGTGCTTGTTGTTTTATATAAAGGGCTTCATAAATAAATAATATTTTTTCTGATTTTGCTTTATATAGAATTGTGAAATTGGTCGAATTAACAGAGTTGCCAATATATGATCGTAAATAACTGATTTTCCTGACGGTGCCAAGCCTTTGTTAATCAATTTCTGTGGCAAATGTTGCTGGATTCTGCTTATCAATTGCTTCTTCGTACGTCCGATATATGTGCTACCGCACATACATGAGAATTTGTCTACTATGAATGATTTTGAGAGAATTGGCAATTGATCTTTGGCATCCAACCTCATGATTCTCTGTGTACTAATTGTCATATTAACTTTAACACTGGGAAAGTTGTCCTTAGTTATTCTACTCAGCCGCCGTGCAATTATTGAGGCTGGTACGTCGCCTCTAAATGGTAAGTTTAGGAAAACCTGCTTGACGGTATCCTCTTTAGTACGGATCTGCCGTGGTCTGATGTTGACATCAATGAAACGCTCTGGGTAGTTGTTCATTAGCAAAATTTTTTTGAAGTAGCCGAATTCTTCCTCGATCTCCTGTTCAGTGCTCTTCATCCTGATTCTGTTTGCTAAGTTGTTAACTAAGTTTCTTTTTGGTGAGTTTGGCACACAGCTGTTGTAATTATGTATTGCCTGATGAAAGAGGATTTTCTATGTATGTCAAGTGTCAAATCCCCATTTTCTTTTCGAATGAGTTTGATGTCAATGAGGGGAAAACTATTGTCTTTCTCTACCTCGAGACTGAATGTGATGTCTGGATCGACTCCATTTGCTTGTTTGAGGATTTCGGAAGGGTCTGCTTCTTCTGAGAATGCGCACTGGTCAATTATACCTTTTAGGCTCGTTTTTTCCAGGTGATACATGAATACATCCGCCAGGAGAGGTGCGATGCAACTTCCCATAGCTACACCATTTATCTGGCGGTAGTATATCCCTTCGAATGTAAATTGCACGTTTTTAGTACATGCTAATATGAGGTCTTTGATGTCATTGGTGTCTATAGGGAAATCAAAAAACTCATTTTTTATGAGGTCACACAAGGTCTCCGTTGTCTTATCCAGTGGTATGTTTGTAAATAAGGATGAGACATCAAGCGAGACCATTTTGTTCCGTAGGATGTTCTTCCCCTTCCATTCATTTGCTAGTTCGAAGGAGTCCTTGATAGTGTTTGCGTTTATGATGCTCCGTATTGGTTCAAGTAGTTTGCAGAGAAACTTGGCTGGTTTATGTTGTGGAGCGTTGATCATTGACATAATGGGCCGCATCGAGGGAGCTCCTGAGGCTGTCACGGCTTTATGAGTTTTTGGTTTGCCGTACAATCTTGCGGTGTTTGTTCCGACGGGTTTGGCCTTTTGGATGTCTTCTGTGAGTTTTGATCTAATATCGGAGTCAGCCATCGATGTTAAAACGTGTTTTTCCATCTTTTTCAAAATTGCATTAATTCTTGATTCGATGTTCGTTGAATCATCTTTCTGTTTGATGTCATGCTTAAATTTAGATTGATCATTTATTATATCGTTCATGAACTTCCTATAAGCGTCGGCTTCAAGTATAACAATTTCTGATCCTTTTTCGGGTGTGGCAAGTCGTATAGATTTGTCTGATTGGAGTTTTCTGAGTTCGTCTATGTGCTCTTTCGTGATGATTTGGCTGCATTTGAATTCCTTCTTGTATTGTTCTAGTGCGCTTACTATCTCAGCTTTCATTCCTTGTCCATTAAATGCATGTGGGGCGGTGTCTTTCATTAAGTCATTGTAGAAATTTTCCGTTCCAGCCTAAATGTCAATAATGTTACGTTCACTTAGGTTTTTCTTGACTACGCAGAATTTTGCTCCTAAGGAGAGTAATTCTTTCTGGTGTTTTGACAAGGTGAAACGATCAACTACACTGGGAAAAATAGCACTCGTACATGTAACAGTGAACAATGCGCACAAATGGTTAATTCTCAAGCTATTAAAACAATAATGACAAGATTACCTGATCTGCGTTTTGACTAACGCAGCTTTCATTGTTCAGTAATTTTCTTTTAGAAAGATATTCTGGTTTAATCACTCATGGCATGTTTTTATGACGAGTGTTTTCTGAATTATGGGTCTCCCCCATCTCAGTTACGTCATTTACACTGAGTGTGTTAAAAACGAATAGTTATTGCATGCAATTGATAAATTATTATTCAGCCACTCTGGTCGAAATTAGTTAGATGAAAACAACGGTTATGAAAATGTACACACACACAATATGTGACACGCGAATATCTAATGAAAGGTCAGTCTGAGGTATATAAATATTATGACTAGAGGAAATAAAACACTTGCTTCATTTGTTTCGTGAGATGCAACTGATGAAGGCCTACGGTAAGATGGGCCGAAATATCTTGCTAAAAGAAAATTACTGGAACAATGAAAGCTGCGTTAGTCAAAACGCAGATCAGGTAATTTCAATTAATCCAGGTGCGAAACACGGAAACTCCTTCAAGAATAGCCAGCAAGATCTCCGACATCACTTTGCAATACTGCGAGAATGACCTTTACATACAAACACACATACACACAAACACAAACACATACACACTTACCAACTAGCCAAAACAAGAAACAGAAGTAAAAACGAGTCAGATTTGTTACCACGAGAATAATCAATTGAAAACCGAAAATGTATAAATATGTATGTTTGTATAAGAGATGATTATTATTCACGAAATAAATGGCTATATCCTCTTTGTGATTAATGGTTCTATTCTTAATATAAATATACTGTGTTAAAATTAGAAGGCATAAGGACGTTATATATATATATATATATATATATATATATATTATATATATATATTTGAAATTGCAGACATAATAAAATTTAAAATTTACCCTTTCCAAGTGCATAAAAACGAAATTTTATGAGATACAATTACTGTTTCATCTTTTGTTCTTCGAAAGTATATACAAATGAACAACTCTATATATAAATTCAAAGGCCAAACTTAATAGAAAAATGCTAAAATGGAGAGAGTGTGAAATAAGAAACTTACCAATAAATTGCTTGACTCATCTGACCAAATATGCTACTTCTGCTTAGATAAATCCCGCTGCAGCTTTGGGTGTGACTAACTCCTTTCCATTATTAAATTTAGCAAAGCAAAAGACCTCACATTCCAAAATGACAATTTATGAACGATCTTTTGGTCTAAGATTTACAAAAAGACGAGCAAATGCTGATGGAATTCCAGTGTTCTTATTTTGATAAGATTTCTGTTCCAGTACTCGAGTAATAGCATCGTCAGTCGCCTTCACCGTACATAATCCTTTAACTTGTGCAAATAAGCATGGCTATTTGATACTATACTGTCGAAACAGAGATGCCTAGCGGGAAAAATCTGACCTATGATTGGCTGTTTTAAGTTACAACTATCTTTATTTACTGTCCAATGAGCACACGACTATATTAGTCCATCACCAGGTCGGCATAAAGAGCTTTCAATCCAAGGACTCCAATTTTAAGCACATACAAAATGGTTTATATTTGATTATCCGCCATGAATGGTTCAGCATATAAGACGACTCTCGTAATCCAGCTCGCTGGCTGATGCTTCATTGAATCGTCAGTAATCGTGTAATCCAGTTCTTTCTTGGGCTATAAGGATCACCAGGTTAACAATTTCTAGTAGAGATGGAAGGTTTAAATTCAAAGTCATGGTGCTAATGGATGGCTTCCCAACCAAGGCTAACTATCACTAATTCTGTATTAGTTTATTTTCATAGTTTTTTTATCCTTTTAGGCCGTCTACTGACTAAATGTAACAATAATCGTCGACTCAAAATAAGTGGTGCTTTTAAAGGCGACAGAAATAGCCTTCGTCTCGTCAGCAAATCAAAAACTGGACTTCTGTTTTCAGAGGCTATTAAAGATAATAGCTATGAGTTCACAAACAGTATCTGGAGGGCAATCCTGACACGGTCATAAGGCTGTGACAACCTTGTTATAAACCCCTATATTGCTCATAGTGCCTAGCTTCCATAGCAATTGAGTTGAAATGCATTAATCTGAACTCAATTTTTCCAGGTGCAAATCCCCGCGATTTTGGCTATCGCTGATGACTGCTTGATAAAATCAAAACTGGTTTACTTGATAAAATTCGTATGCAAACTTACGCATTTTTTTGTTATTAATGATGACATGTAGTCAGTGAATAATTAATGTCCGTAAGATGGTAGGTAAATCACTAACGCCCAATAAGAACAAAATTGGAATACATGATGAATTGCCAATGCTGTCTTACGCAATATTTATAGTGATAATATGCATTAATATCCAGTCATAACACTTTAATTCAATATATATATATATATATATATTCTATATTCAAAGGTGATCTTTTCAAAACATCAGAAAGAATTACTATCCTTAGGTGCCAAAAATTCTGCATAATCAAGAGAAACATTAGTAAACGCGACATAATTGACATTTAGGCTGAAACGGTATAATTTCTACAATGGCTTAACGAAAGATGTCGCCCCACAGGCATTCATTACGCAAGGACTGAAATCTGAGATTGTTAGCGCACCAGAACAATACAAAAAGGAATTCAATGGCAGCCAGATCGTTACAAAATGGTACATAGCCAAACACCGATAACTAAAATCCGAAAAATCTATACAAATTGCCACATTCGACAAAGGATCCGGAGTTGTTATATTTGAAGCCGACGCTTATAGAAGGTCTACAAAGGAGATTAAAAATGATCAATCGAAATTCAACCAAGACATCAAACAAAAATATAATTCAACAAATATGGAATCAAGAATAAATAAAATTCTGAAAAAGATGGAAAAAACACGTAAGTTCATCGATGGCTGATTCAAATATTTGTTCAAAACTCATGGAAGAATTCCCAAAGGCAAAACCATGGTAAAAAACCACAGAAAGATTATACGGCAAACAAAAAATGCATAAAGCCGTGTCAGCCTCAGGAGCTCCCTCGATGCGGCCCATTATGTCAATGATCAACGCACCGCAAAATAAACCAGCTAAGTTTCTTTGCAAAATACTTCAACCAATACGAATCATCATAAACGCAAACACTATCAAGGACGCCTTCGAGATAGCAGATGAACTGAAGGGGAAAACAATCTACAGAATAAAATGGTCTCGCTTGACGTCTCATCCTTATTTACGAACATTCCACTGGATAAGACAACGACGATCATATGTGGCTTGATTAAAAATGCGTTTTACAATTTTCCTATAGAGACCAATGACATCAAAGACCTCATATTAGCATGTACAAAAACATGCAATTAACATTTGAAGAGAAATACTACCCTCAGATCAATGGTGTTGCTACGGGAAGCCGCATTGCATACCTCCTGGCAGATTTATACATGTATGATCTTAAAAAACGAGCCTAAAATTTATAATTGACCAGTGCGCACTCTACAAAAGGTATGTTAGTTAACAACCTAGCAAACAGAATCAGGAAGAAGAGCTCTGAACAGAAGATCGAGGAAGAACTGGAGTACTTGAGGAAAATTTTGCTGTTGAACAACTACCAATTGATGTCACCATCAGAACACGGAAGATACCGTTAAGAAGGTTTTAGTAAACTTACCATTTAGAGGCAACGCACCGGCCTCAGCAATTGAACGGCGGCTTAATAGAATAACTAAGGAGAATTTTACCAATGTCAAAACTAATATCACATTTAACACACAGAGAATCAGATAGTTGGATACCAAAGATCAATTGCCAATTCTCTCAAATCATTCATAGACTACACATTTTCATGTGTGTGTGTGTGTGTGTGCGGTAGCACATATCTTGGACGTACAAAGAAGTAGTTGACTAACAGAATCTAGCAACATCTAACGCCGAAATTGATAAAAAAAGGCTTGGCACCGTCGGCAAAATCAGCTATTTCCGATCATGTATAAGGAACGGGGCACTCAGTCAATTTGACCAATATCTCAAATCGACATAAAGCAAAATCAGAAAAATTATTATATATTTATGAAGCCTTTTATATAAAACAAAAAACACCTGGCCTAAATATTCAAAAGTTTCATCAAAATGATATTCTAATCGACTGGCCACGAATCACAAAATCAAACAACAATTTACTAGTATCCAGGCAAGACCAAACACTCTCCCGACCAGACTTAGCCAAAAATTCTATCGGATTGGCAATAAACTGAAGGTAAAAAACAGCTGCACATACTGAGACAGAAATTTCGAAACAATATTAGCATTCAACACTGCAATCTGCACCTGCGCTGTTACCATGTGGAGAATAAAATTGCGCAACAAGGGGACACAAATGACTAAATTCGGGACAATAATAGCCAACAATAGTAACAAATTAGTTCAGTTGTGACCAGAAGGATAACTGAACTAATTTGTTACTAGATTCGCAACACCTAATACATACTTACATATATATTAGCTCTTCGCAACAAATATTATTTAACAATATGAACAATTGGTTAACTCTTAAGACATCAATACTAGATTGACCAGAACTCAGACATCACTTTGCAATACAGCGAGAAAGACCTTTAGATGCAAACAGGCACAAACACAGACACATAATCATATAGATATACAAAACAGCCGAAACAAAAAATAGAAGTAAAGCCAAGAGACATTGTATATATATATATATATATATATATATATATATATATATATATATATATGTATATATAATACCATTTTCACGTGCCAAAATAAATTTTATCAGATACACAACAATTTCCTTCTCATGCTGTTCTCAATTATCTACAAATGAACATTTCTTTATATATAAATTGAAAGGCCAAACATATTAGAATAGCTTCTGACGCTAACATAATTCCAGCTTATATCTAAAAAATATCTCATAGAACATTAGATTTCAATTCGCCGTCACAATTATTATTTATATTCAGAGGATAATACTGGTTAGAAGCCAAATCGGTTTCTCTCAATAGATTGTAATTATGTATAAAATTTTGCATCAAACTTTTCAGGAAGTAACGTAGTTCAAGAAGACGTTATATACCTAGAAATCATTTATCATATCTGTGAAGAACCTATTAAAAACAAATTTGAACTCAAAAATAAGTGAAATGCTTTTATTTAAACAATAAATAAGTAATAAATGTAATTCCTTTAAAAAAATTTAACTTTTATTGAAGATTATATATATATATATATATATATATATATATATATATATTATATATATAATATATATAATATAATAATATATATATAATATATATATATAATTAGTGAAATCGTTATATGACCGGAAAGGTTATAAGGTAATTTAGATGGACTCTTATTGGTTAACCGTAAGATAACGAACTGTCTACAGGCTTAGTCGGTCTCTATCAAAAAAAATGTAATTTAACTGTGTTACAATTATTGTAAATTCGTTGATTTCTTGAAAAAATAAGCGAGAGTTTTCGTATAAATATAATTTTACTTAAATAATAATGCGCAAATTCACGCACCGTACTATTTTAATTTTTGTATTCATATGCATGTCTCTTATTACATAATTCATATTTTCAGTAAAATCTACCTGAAATTCAGTTTCGCAAAGATGTGATTGATTCGCATTTTCAGGAACGTATCGATCTGGTCGTCGTTTTAGTCAAGACGGAGACCAGATTGATGCATACTTGGAAATGGTGATCAATCGGATCTTTGCGAAACAGATAGTGCAAAGCAACTCGCGGACAGTCAACATATGAAGATCGCACTGCGCAAAAATCCTTCAAAACATATATACCTGAAATTCGTTACCGTGGGGCCAAATGCAAATTGGAAAATTTGTCATTTGTGAAGAAACAACAGAAGATAAATAGTTGCCAACGCGTGCAACCGTTTCCTCTGTCTTGTTATTCTATAATATTTCAAATATTTGACTACATCTCCACTGACGTGGCATCATTTCCACCATGAGGAAATACTGATTCTTACTATAGTGAACACAAAAGCAAACACCATTAGACGAAAGTCATAAGTGTCGAAACCTTTATTAAGCAAAAGTGACAATGTGTAAATGAAACCGTAACCCATTTTCCGAAATTTTTTTTAAATGAACGGTAGTCTTGACGACCCTGACAATGGTAGTCCCAATAGACATTCGAAAAACATGAGTTGGGTTATACTGAACACGATTATGATTAAAATAGCAACAAGAAGTCGATACAGCGTGTGATAAATTACAATATTTACCAATGTACAAGTCAGATGGTACAACAGTCCTTTCTTCATAAAAAGATAGAATAGAGAAATGCATAGAGCGGTACGCGAGCAATTTCATTCTTCTCAATCAGTATATATATGCGCAATCAAGTAGAAACTTGGCAGGTAACCATTCGTCAATTGCAAACGAGTGACAAACTACAATGAACGCGCAGAACATGGATTGTGTTGCCGTCGTGAAAGCAGATGTGCCGTTGGAAGTTAAAAATTCTTTTGAACAACAAATCAATGAAGCTATCATTTGTTCAGCATTTTATGTTGTGCCGGCCGCTAATTTTTGTACTTTTATGGAAACTATCAACATAATAAATGACTGTGTTATCGCTAGTAATGTCGTCGGAATTAATAAATCTTTAAATATTGACGAGTTTTGCTCACATCTGAACTATAAGTGTAAGCATTGTTCTGCAATATCAGATGGATTCTTTTATTCCCAAATGATAGAAGAGTTATCCATGCAGCGGAGCATCGCTGGAAACGATGTACCTCTAGAGGAGTAGGACGAAATAAAGGCAGAGCAAATCGCATAAGAAAAACGCCTAGCAAAAACTGCAAAATTGGCGGTGGCTTTCTATTTGGGGATTGCGTCCTACTTGTTTGATTGTCGCTCTCACTTTATGAACATATTGACGCAAAAGGTAAAAGCTGGACAGTTAACTTTTATCGAATAACGAGGTTAACCTAGATGTGCTAATCAAGCCGAATAATTTATTTTTGTAAAGTTATTTCTCTAATTTTTTGTCATAAAAAGCTAATTTAACCAAAAGTGCTTACTTCTGTACAGATTAATTTATTTGTGAATTGTGTTTATATTTTACAATTTAAGCAAAAATAGCATAATATATCAACGAGTCAATGGTTACGTCATTATTGAGCAACACCGTGTTAACAGTCGAGGCTGCTAAAATTAGGATTTTTGCAAGCAAGCAATTCGCTTAAAGACATAAATTTTACCACTGAAGCCACAAAGCAAGAAATTTCTTTAGATTTTACAAATTACATCAGCAATATACTGTTAGGTTAGGCTTCCCGTGAACAGTAAACTCAACGAATTTTCATTTGACATTATGGTAAAAATGTACACTCTGCAATTAATATATAGTGTTTGATATAAGACAGACATACAATCACAATCTCGTAGCCCTAGAAAATATTTAAAATGATGCCGTTATCACGATTTTGAGTTTATTTGATTATCTTTACCTGCCAGATAGTTTTAATTGTGTCAATTATACCCCTCCGAGGTTTATTGATAGCATACTCTGTGTGTAACGGTAAACTCCTTATGGACAGCCACAAGTTTCTCTATCTTTAAACAACCGACTCGTCCGTATAGTTTGACTTCCATTCTGTAGGCTCTTTTCTATCAACAATTTGTACAGTTAACCGAATAAGACTAGAATAGCTGCTCCAGTTCCCATAAAGAAGACAAGTTAAACATGAAACGGATTTTTCATTAGGATTTAGTGACAACAATTCAAATTTTAAGTGACGTACATAGCCTCCTTGTAGAAGTTTTGGTGACAATAGTTCGAAATAAGCGTTGTTCATATAAAAGCACAATATAATATGGCATTCAAACCGAACGTTGTTACATAAGACATGTGCTTGACTAGTGTCTACACAATTATTTCTCTAAGCTATTTTTGTCATAAATTCATTAAATGTTTAAAATAAAATATACATATACGTGCATTTAATCCAGAGTTAGAATAAACAAACATTTTATAAGGCTCATAGGGCGGGTGTTATAAAATGAAACACAAAGGTGTAAATTAGCTCAATAGTTCAACGAAAAGTATAACAAACTCATTTGAACGATAATGCACACTTGCGTGTCTCTAAATCAACTAAAATAAAAATACGTTCAAATATATACATATAAACCATAATACAAAAGAAAATATTTTCCTCTATTTCTGCGAAATAGAACGAAGTAAAACATGTCAAAACCGCAGGCATTATATCTCGTATTTTAATCTTCTTTACATGGTTACTTATTATTAGCTACCGAAGGCCAATATTGGAATACGAAATCTGACTTGATCATGGACAAATCACCTGTTCCGTATCGCTTATAAAACCGTGACAAATCTTCTGATTAGAGACTCGCTATTATGCTAATCTTAGTTTCGTCGATAATTTTCTGACTCGAACATATGTTTGTTCGTGCGTTGATCAAGAGCAGCCTGCATTCGTGATTGCTTTACGTATTAAGATGATCTTCCGATTTCTCCTTCATTTGAGTATTCAGCATATTATTTTAGAAACGCTCATTTGAGCCTCAACATAGAACTTGCGTCATCCTAGTTTTCTTGCAAATCCGCTCAATGAAATTCTATTGTAAGTGCGAACGACAACCACCTTTTTCACTGATAGGAAATAAAACACATGGAGTGTTGTTAACATTTCAAGGCCGCATCGTCTGCAATGGTAATTTTTCGTTTTCCGTCTTTTTCTGTTAGGTTTGGAATGAAGGTTTCCGAACCAATTGTTTAATCTGGCATTCGTGGTGCAACTTCTCAAAACGTCGCACGAGACCTGTACAACTTGTATTGATCTTGCAACGAGCGGGCTGTAAGGTTTTACCTATGATCCGAATGTGTTCTGCAAGTCCTACTGGCACGTCTCATGTAGACCGTACGAGCCGTTGTCTTTTAGAGCCCGAAATTGCGCTGATTGCCGATCCTGAATGGTGGTGAGAAATTTGGCAGACCTCTGGAATATTGCCGCTAGTCAGACGACAATCTACAAATCTTCCTTGAATTCGCTTCTAGATGTACCTACGACTTATCTTTGCCATTGACTTCTAAACTGACTTTACTATGCAACTGCAAAGAACCGTTTTCATTAAAGCTTTGAAAGTGCTCTGAAAACCGATGTTAAACAACTACATTTCTTTCAAACCTATCGATTTACAGAGGCTTGCCTTAGAAATTCCACCCAGGCAAGTCAAAAAACACATTAGACCAGACTAAACAAACATTCGACTGGATTGGCAACAAACTGATGAACAAGGCGAAACGAAAGACGACACCCGGAGAAAAACATTCACACACCACAATGCGAAAAATTGGCTAATTCTAACTCCATCAATACAAGAATGACTAGATCTCAGACATAACTCTGCAATACGACGTCAAAGACCCCTACACGCAAACAGACGCACACAGCCACATACGCATATACACTTATTGTTCAGACCAAACACGAAATAGAAATTAATCCGTGTCTGACTAGTTGCCACCTACATATTCAAATGAAAACTCAGAATGTATATAAATGAATGGTCGTAAAGTGATCCTTGGCAGTCTCGAAATATAAGGCCATAATCCACTTTGTTATTTATGCGATCTTTTCCTAGACTGTGTTATATTTGGAAGCAATGGGCATGATGTAAATCAAATTTAAGTAACAATTTTGACATATTAATGTAACATAAAAATTTTGGTTTGATTAAAGACATGAGAATACTATTGCACTACGTTGTATTAGGTCCGATACACGCAACAAAAATTTGTTTTAAATTTGTTCCCGCCAGTTAATGAGATTATAATTTGGATTTGTTTTAAGTATTAAAATAATTAACTCTAAACTGATTCGCCAGCTCAAAATGCGACGTATTTTGCATGTAATTCGTTCTATATCGATTACTTGTCAGATCGCGACCAGTTTATTGAGATATTTACACTGTTAATTATGTGCGAAGAAGACGAACCAACAGATCTCCCGGAAACTGTGTTTACTTCGCGTTACTGTCATATGCAAATCTGAATGCTCAGAAATAGGCGGGATATGAGGAATTATTCCACGTTGAATGTATACATGCGGCCTTATCAAAGCCTCTTGCGATGGCGCTCTTTTAGGTACCAACATGATTAAGACACAGAACTTTTGTGAATTTGACCAGAACAGTTTGCGTCCGCTCGAAGAAACCCGTACTGTCTACACACTTAAACGATCAGAGAACGTTTTGGCAACCGAAATACTTATCAGACACTAAGTCAACATACAGACTTTACTACGAAACATCAGCTAATATTAATTAAGTTATATATTTTACCAATTAAATAAAATTATAAATGTTAAAATCAATAAATGACTTGCCTACTTCTTGAGGGTTTTTACTGTCAATATTGAGATAACTCAACCAATAACGCTAGCGTATAATGTTGAAATGCTAATAATATAGGGCTCGGCTGCAACATTTTTATGCAGTCTCGAACATTAACTTTTTGCCGCTTTCGTCAGATATATAAATAAGTAATACAATTAAATAACCAATGATTGCGCGAGTGGTAGTAATGTTTATTTAAATCACGTTTGCGAGCTTGAGGTAAGCACAAATCCCATTTTATTTAACCAGTCGTCGAGCAAAATAGCAAAACTAACGCCTGTTGCACGCGCAGGTACGTTTGAAATTTCCATGATCCTCATCAGAATACGAAGTTAAACTGACTAGCGAGAATCGAACAATAGTTCATATATATACGGATTATTTATTTAGTGAAAGCGGAAAAAATGAATTTTTGTGACTGAATAAAATTTACACTGTTGGCATTTACTGTCATGTATAATGTATGCGGGACAACTTGAGCCAAACATCTAATTTTGCTTTTCATATAACTGTATTGCGGTTTCATCCTCACTATGCAGTTTGCCGTCGCACTCTAACGATGATCATGGAAGGTAAAAATGCGTCAACGAATGCGACTGGCGGTAGTTTTGCTATGTTTTTCGATGACTGATGAAATACAATGGGATTGGTGTTTACTTGAAGCTTGCGAGCTTGATTTAAAAATGAATAATATAATTATTTATTGTAACGGTTTCTTGGCTGATATATTACTAAACGAAAGCCGATAACAAGAATCTTCACCTATGTGATTTAACTGTAATGGTAGCAATCATGCGAACTGGTTGACTGGAACGCGGTGATACGAATAGGGTCGTATACGCGAGCACGGATTGCGATAATTATTAAGAACAATGCAGTTGCTTAGTTCTCACTAATGGACGAAAAAACACAACGGTCTAAAGTTTCCTCCGCAATAAGGAGCTTGATTTCGGATGACAAAGCATTTGCGTCTTCCGGAATTTGTCTTCTAAATCAATTAGTGTCCTTTTCCAAATTATTAACAATTATACAGACTAAAGTATCACTGGAGAGCTAAAAAGCATTTTGAATCGGAGCACGTTAACATAATGGCATTATTGACAAATCTAAAGCCTGATGGATTAAATTCTATTCATCTGTCCTTTTCTGCGCCTAAAGTGCCTACATAAATTACTTCGTTACGTCAATAAACCAGAAGAGGAATTTCTAATAAATAGTCTGCAAGCAACTTGAAGGCATAAAAGAGGGGGTGTACTTATTTGAGTCAACCGTTGAATTTCTCACCTGAATAACTTTATGACTTAAAGAATCTAATTTTATCGTTGGTATGTGTATAGTGTTATTGTTAATTTGATCCTCAGGTATGTTAATCATGGATGGATAACGCTAGGATGCTCTGCGAGAGTGCATAAGCCCTGATTGAGCATCAGATTCCCGCCAATACACGTCATAAAGCATTCGACGTCACCGCGAAAAATATTATTGAGAAATAGTTAAAAACATCGTGATGGTGCACTCAAAACCAAATGGCATAAAATTTGACCAAACAGATAAAAATATGCTATATTCATTTTTCCTATTTACCATGAGATCTTAATAAATGTGATAGTTAAATTTTCTTAAATCAATCGGCCAATTTTATTTACTACCATTAAGTTTACTGTTATTTTGTTTACTGAATAAATTTGACACTTATCGGCTTTCATCACATTACTTAGCCTAAGGTAACTTACGATGTCTCTATACGATCTAACATTTTTTACACTAAAAGTAACGGAGATTCTTGACCACATTTAATTTAAGAATCTTCTTGTTTCGTAGAGAGTAGCGGTTTCATCTTTGAAGATATCGAGTGAAATTTTCCATTTCTTTTTATCGAATTTGTATTATATTTTTATTTAATAAATGAACTATTGAAAGAAATGTGGCAAAAGATGAAGCACAGTCATGTTTGTTATGAAAAGATGGTGCTGTTGATATTATATTCAATTGTGAGACCGCTAGAGTAGTCGGTCACATTTATTATTTTAGGAAACTTTCTTATAAATTTAAATAATAAGAATCAAAGAGGCTCGCGTTTCTGGTAGATAAAAGGAAATTATTCTTTGATAATATTACTATGCTACTTATATTTAATAGTAGAACTTTTATTGGAAGTGAATAACTATACCGTTTAGTCTTTAAACCAAAAGAAATTCTACTTTTGATTTTACTGAAAAACGATAAATTTAATTTTTCAACATCAGACAATATTCAAAGCAAGAAGAATATGGATTTGATTTTATTGCTTTGATATATTGCATGTTTTGTTAAATTATCGAATTAAACTGGAGAAGTATGGTTTTTTGCGAGGATTTATGACACGATAATTAATTCGAAAAAACTATTTTCTTTACGGCACTTTGGGGATTTTGCATCTTTTCGAAATATAGGAAAGCAAATATTCTTAAATAAAGGACAAATTTTATAAACTATTAAGCCGATAATCGAGTTTATGGCATAAATAGAATATTAAATTGATTTTCGTCGCATAAATATATTTTTTGCTCTTCTTCCTTTTTTGACATTTAGATTTCAAGCATCGCTTTACCCGCATTCTGAGCATCATAATAAAATGATAATTTCTCTCTTGTTAAACCAATTTCAAGACGCAGAAATTCCAGCCTAATGAGGAAAAAAACGGTTTTGTAGATGAATTTCCATCGCTTTCATATAACTTGTCAAAATCGAAAAATTTATATGTTGAAGGCAAATGTTAAATAATTCATAGAAAGATGAAAATGAACAATATAATTTGACATGTTTTCGTCAGTATTAAGTGAAACGCTAAAGAATAAGCCAATTGTAAGTGAGTTCTTTATGCTTGATACTTTATGCTAGATTAAATATTTAAAATTATAGTTTGACTTTAGTTCGGCTGAAAACGTGATAAGCTCAGAATGAAATATTACATATTTTGCTGATTTTGTTAGAAGGAAAACAGCCGACAATACAAAATACAAAGAACGATCTTGATTTAAGCACTTGACCAATTAATTACTTACATATGTCATTATAAACAAAGAATTTTATAGCGTAGAAAAGGCATTTCATCCAGTAGACGGGTTTCGTTCTTATTGGCGACTCGACATGTAATGACCATAATTTACAGCGGAGAGGGCTCGAACCTGGGAACGTTTGCTTCGGAATCTGGTGAAACACCCTGCCGCACACTACACTTCACACAATTTTCAGTTATATACTAACTAATGTAACTTGGTTAGTCTATCTTTTCTTTAGTTGGAGTTCATATGGCATCCATTTAGACCCAAAGTTCCAACTAACTATCCCCAATCTATCATTAATAAACAGACACCACACTACATGGGGAAGTGGATTTGAAATGAACATTTATATAATTAAACGAAAATTGGTTGCGCGGACGGCGATAACAATTATTATAATCAAGGTTTCGATTTTTAAATAAGCTCTTGACCAATTAATTACTTACATATGTCAGTATAAACTAAGAATTTTATAGTGTAGAAAAGGCAATTGATCCAGTAGACCAGTTTAGTCCTTGTTGGGAACTCATCATGTACTGACCAGAATTCGCCCCTGACAGGGCTCGAACCTGGGCACGCCTGTTTCGGAATCTCGTGCTCTAACCACTGAGCGACACTACCGTACATTACACACAATTTAAAGTCATATTCTAACTAAAGTTTCTTGGTTAGCCTTTTCTTTAGGTAGAGCTTATGTAGAATAATTTTAGCCGTAAATTTCCAACTAAACATTCTGAAACTCTCATTATATAAAAGATACCACGTTACATTAGAAAATTTTTATTGAATTGAGCATCTAGTGGTTAGAGCACCAGATTCCAAGGCAAACGTGCCCAGGTTCAAGCCCTGTCCGCGGCAATAACCGGAAAGTTCATGATGAGTTCCCAATAAGGACGAAACTGGTCTACTGGATGAATTTCCCCTTCTACACTATACAATTCAAAGTTTGCATTGACATATGTAAGTAATTAATGCGTCAGGTGCTTATATCAAGATCTCAAACTTGTTTAAAATAATTATTATCACCACCGCCGCAACCAATGTTCGTTTGAAATACAAGGAGATCTGAAAAATAGTTTTTTTCATTCTTTCTATCATTATGTGACGGATATTAACTTCTCTGTAAAATAAATCTTTATTAATCAGGTTAAATATGTTTCAATAACAGTAAGATTTAAAATACAAATATTTCGTTCTCATTTACATTTTCTTAATTTCATATTTCACAGTAATTAAGATCAAAATTTTTAGTCTGAATGCATAGGCGATGCTTATTTCAAGTTCGGTGATCAATATTTGAGGCAATTCAATGGATTAACGATCGACAGTTTGTTAGAATATCTACTTGCTGATTTTTCGAAGTTCCATATAGAGTCATACAAATCTATGACGGCTAAAAGAAATATACTTCCGATTTCAATAAAATGGACCAATTAAAATGCTTTTTTTCTGCATACATGTATTTATGTATGTATGCATGAAAGAGTATATTTTATTATTTATTTATGTCTGTATGCATGTACTTATGTATATATGTATTTATCTTTGTATTTATGTAAGCATGTATGTATGTTATTATGTATGTATATATGTATGTATGTATTTATATATGTAGGCGTGGAAATATCTATGCATGTGTGTATGTAAGTATTTATGTGTATGTATCTATGTATTTATATATGTATGCGAGAATGTCTGTATATATGTATTTATATATGTATGAATGTTATTGTTCATGTATGTAATTTTGTATGGTAGCATTTATTTATGTATGAATTCATGTATATATATATATATATATATATATATATATATATATATATATATATATATATATATGTGTGTGTGCACGTATGCCTGTCAGTATATATGTAGGTATGTATGTACGTATGTATTTATTTATGTATGTATATATGAATATATGTATGTATGAATGTATGCAGTGTATATTTAAGTTTGCATTTATTTATCTATATATTTATATTTTGGGTTTTATGTTTGTATGCAGGAATGTCTGTATATATGTTTTTTTGTATGTTTGAATGTTATTATTTAGACGTCTATTTAAGAATGACACAATTTATGTATGCACATATATATGCATATCTGTGTATATTTATCCACGTATGTATGCATGTAGGTATGTATGTAGGTTAATGTATGAATGTATGTTTATATGTATGTATGTATGTATTTATATATGTATATATGTATGTATGTATATATGTACGTATTTATATATTTATCTAGAAATATATTTATATATTCTTGTATGTATGCATGTATTTATGTATGTATGTATTTATGTATGTATGCATGTACTTATGTTTACCTGAATGCATGTATGTATATTTGTATGTAAGTATGTGTTTATGTATGTATGTGTGCATATATGTATGTAGGAATGCATTTATGCATGTATTTATGTATGTATAAATGTAACTAAGTGTATATATATTTATTTATGCAAGCATTTATTTATGTTTGCATGCATATGTACTTATGTGTATATTTGTATTTATGTATGTTTTATGTATGTGATTATTCATATACGAATGCATGTACGTATGTATTTATGAATTTATATATGCATGCAATATTGCAGATATGTAATTATATATGTATGCATATATTCATGAATGTATATACTGATTTATGTATGTTTGTATTTATGTAGGTACTCATATATATATATATATATATATATATATATATATGAATGCGTATACGTATGTATGTTATAAGTATGCAGGTATGTATGCATTTATGTATGTATATCTGTATTTACGAATATATGTATGTATGCATTTATATATGTATTCATTTATACGTATATATATATATATATATATATATATATATATATATATATATATATATATATACGCATGTAGGTAGATGAGTATGTATATATATATTTATTTATGCATATATATATATATATATATATATATATTTATATATATATATATATATATATATATGTAATGCATGTATTTTTCTATGTTTGTATACACTTGTATGTATGTTGTTTATACGTGTGTTTTACTTTATAAGGGAATATTTGCGCGAATGGCGGCGGGTACACGTAATTAGCTTTTGAAGTTTGGATATTTAGGCATACAAAAAACATTAGCATGTCTACAATGTGCATAAATAAATCTGGCTCGAATAAAGATATCAAATTTGTGTGCATCACAAATGATTGGTAATTGCATTATTTCACACTCCCTCCATGATTAAATTTTTTCAATTTTGCTTTGTCTTTCAATTTAAATATAAAGAGATGTTCAATTTTCTATACTTGAGAAGAAAGAAGCAGTTCTTGTATCTGATACAATTTCTTGTTATGCACATAAACAGAGATATTTAAATATAAACAAATGTTTTCAAACTGATATATTTTCTCCGTTGAGGAACTCGCAATTTCGCTTATTTGATATTCATATTATATATGACGTATACACGCATATTTATATATATGTATTTCACAAAATATACCAAAAACCAAACATATTTTGGCCAAATATTATTTTCCTTTTCGTTACCGTACTGTGGATTATATATATATATATATATATATATATATATATATATATACATATATATATATATATATATATACGATTTTATAAAGATGTAGGAAGAACCCACATAGTTTGCTTATATATATAGTTATATATATATATATATATATATATATATATATATATATATATATATATATATATATATATATATATATATATGTGTATTGTGTGTGTTTCTTATGTGTAGACGTATACATAAATTGATATTTATATATAAGATGTGGGTATAAATAAATATAAATAAGTAAATAAAATTTTTATTAACAAAATAAAATACTGCTAATATATAATATACCCAAAGTTATTCGTATGAACCAATCTTGTTTCTTGCATATAATATTTATATATACATAGATATGGGTATGGTTTGGATATAGATATTTAAACGGTACTGTCCAAGCCATAGAATAATACTGTATTCTGTCAACAGATTTACTAAGAATGCATTAGGTGTTGCGAAGCTAGTAACAAATTAGTTCAGTTGTGACCAGAAGGATAAACCAAAGGCAGCATAAACGGAAAGTATGATCTCATGCACATTCGTTTCGTGCTTACTGGCGACTCATCCAGAGTGTATGGATTTACTGGAGTACCTTGTGTTCAGAAATTGTTGTAAATCTCAATTTCGGTGAACGATAGCATAAATTGATATCCATCAGGTTGGTATCATGTACCGACTCGGTAACCATAGTGTTAGTACCATTTACCTTTTCGGTACAATAATGTTGATATCGGTTACTAACATAATAGCCATAGTGTTAGTATTCTTTACAGACTCGGTATATATATTATATAGTGTGAGTTAGCGTTGAAATCGCATTGTCGTTGACTTTAGATGATGTTAGCTTCACTATTGCAGGTTTACACATTCGTCTAGGAGATTGTACCGTCCTATTATTCCACATTCTTCTACCAAATATATAGTGGTTAAAGGGCGTAACACCGGCTCCTACTGACGAGTCGCCAGTAAGCACGAAACGAATGTGCATGAGATTATACTTTCCGTTCATGCTGCCTTTGGTTTATCCTTCTGGTCACAGCTGAACTAATTTGTTACTAGGTTCGCAAAACCTAATACATACTTGCATATATATTAGTTCTTCGCAACAAACAATATTTAACTGTAATATATTGAATTGAATGATGTCATTCTTACCGCGAAATGTGATAACTGAAATCGATCAAGGCCAGAGTATTTGGATTTACTGGAGTAACAGGTGTTCAGAAATTGTTGTTATTCTCAATTTCGGTGAACTATAGCATAAATTGATATCCATCAGGTTGATATCATATACCGACTCGGTAACCATAGTGTTAGTACCATGTACCTTTTCGGTACAATAATGTTGGTATTGGTTACTAACACAATAGCCATAGTATTAGTATCCTTTACAGACTCGGTATATATATTATATAGTGTGAGTTAGCATTGAAGTCGCATTGTCGTTGACTATAGATTATGTTAGCTTCACTATTACAGGTTTACACATTCATCTAGGAGATTGTACCGTCCTATTATTCTACATTCTTCTACCAAATATATAGTGGTTAAAGGGCGTAATACCGGCTCCCACTGATGAGTCGCCAGTAAGCACGAAACGAATGTGCATGAGATTATACTTTCCGTTCATGTTGCTTTTGGTTTATCCTTCTGGTCACAACTGAACTAATTTGTTACCAGGTTCGCAACACCTAATACATACTTGCATATATATTAGATTTTCGCAACAAACAGTATTTAACAGATTTACTATACACTCGCTCTCTAACCTATTGCACACAAGATGAGATTAGGTTAACCGTGAATTTGAGGATTACGGCAATATGATTAAAATAAAATATCTTTTTGATCCTTCTACGCCTCTGGAACAGCAATTTAAAAAATCGAGTAATCACGGACAGGCGTGTATTTCAATCTATAGGGTTTGCTTACAGTTATTCTATAAATGTCACTTTTATAGAGTACACATATATGCATATAGGTTGTTGTGTGCCTGTGGGGGTATGACGTGGACAATTTTGTGTATAAATTTTTGTATAAGAGAATAGGTATGAAGACCGGATATTAGGCCAGACTAGAAAAAATACTTTAGAAATTAAAATATACATAAACAGATCTGTCTTGAATGATGATAACACATTGGCCACAAGTTGTTTTTTCCCTGTTAGTATGGTGCCTGCCCTGGAGAAAGGACAGGATATGAACCCCGAAATTTCAGACGAGATTGGAAAATCTGCTTCCAACATCCTTTTCAGACTAGCATCTGATGGAGGGCTTTAAAATAAAATGACATGTCAGAACCCACCGATCAAGACCAACAATCAGTGCACTTGGAAATGTAAAAGATTCAAGATTTTACCTACCTACAAGTGCTATCAATTGTCCTGCTCAAGAAAATCGCAACGAGATTACAACCAAGAAGGACAGCTTTGCGCATTTTACGTCAAAATTTAAGCATCAAATAGATATTCTTATGCTGCCTGTACACTAACTTTGGTATACGTGGATACATTACTAAGATTTACAAATCCATAACTTTCTGCCAAACTATATTTATTAATATCATATATAAAATGACAAGTATTTTTCAATTGATAATATAAAATTTTGTATATTATTTAGTCTAGAAGCAAATTAATTTTGAAATTTCATAAGAAGGTAAATTTCGAAATTTTAAACTTAATATAAGTCGATCGTCATGCTTATGGAGCTGAACTAAAATATATATTCTGGGTGGGAATGAGAATTCTTTAAATCAAGTTTGCGAGCTTGAAGTAAACACCGATCCCATTGTATTTAACCAGTCGTCGAACAACATAGCAAAACTACCGCCAGCCGCAACGCACTAAATTTGATTTCCATATATATGCAATGCGGTTTGATCCTCGATAGTCAGTTTGCCGTCGTACTCTGATGATGATCATGGAAGGTCGAAACGCGTCAGTGCGTTGCAGCTGGCGGTAGTTTGTTATGTTGTTCGACGACTGGTTAAATACAATGGGATTGGTGTTTACTTCAAGCTCGCAAACTTGATTTAAAGAATTGTTACCACCACCCGCGCAATCAATTATTGTTTAAATTGTATTGCCTATATATGTATATGTGGCGAAAGCTGCAAACAGTTAATGTTCGTGACTGCATAGAAATTGTGCAGCCGACATTTCCAGTCAAGTTCAATGTATGCGAGACTGCTAGAGGTGAGAGCCGCATATCTAAATTTGATTTCCATATATATTCAATGCGGTTTGATCCTCGATAGTCAGTTTGCCGTCGTACTCTGATGATGATCATGGAAGGTCGAAGCGCGTCAGTGCGTTGCAGCTGGCGGTAGTTTTGTTATGTTGTTCGACGACTGGTTAATACAATGGGATTGGTGTTTACTTCAAGCTCGCAAACTTGATTTAAAGAGTTGTTACCACCACCCGCGCAATCAATTATTGTTTAAATTGTATTGCCTATATATGGGAATGAGAATTTTTGTATTAATGTGTTTCCATACACAGAATTAAATTCAATCATTTTATTGATTATTGTCTTAACACTTTTTGTAACTTGCACAACGGTGCTTTATTCATTCTCTTATAAACGTCGTGCTCATCTATTTGCCCATACATCCTATCATTACAATCAAACAGGCCCATTAAAATTGTAGCTCTATCTTTTTCAGCTTTGAGCCATTTCATATCGTTGAATATTAATTTAGTGCTTAAATTTTTAAAATCATAATTTGGTTTGCATTTTTTCCTTATGCTCTAATAACAAAATGAGTACGTCAAAATCAAACTTTGTTTTATCTCCATCTGGAAGAAACGAAACAATCTTTATTGTAAAATGAACATCGGCTGCGGGGGGAAGGTGATAATCATTAACTAAATCAACGTTATATAAACACCTTTCCCATTATTTACATACATTTGTCAGTATAAACTAATCATTGTATAATGTAGAAAAGGCAATTCATCCAGTAGACCGGTTTCGTTCTTATTAGGAACTTATCACGCAAGTCTGCTTCGAAATTCTTTCTTTAAACACTGAGCCGCCCTGCCGCATACTCGGCTCTATTTTCATTTATATACTAACTAATTTTTCTTGATTAGACTTTCTTCTATTGGAGCCTATAAAACATACATTTAGGCCTAAGGATATAACATAATGAATTATTCTAAATATACTTCAAAGGCCCGTAGATTTTGAATTCGGAAAGCTCCTTTTAATATATACTTCGAACATTATAACTTTCTGAATTCGTATCGTTATTCATATGTTCAGGTAAAATTTTAAAATCAATCGTTTACAACGTAGAAAATAATGAAGATATTATATTGGTTTTATTTAAATAAGGCCATTTTTCTTTTCTACTGGTTTTGCATTTCAATTTTAATTAATTGTATAAAAATTATCGAAAGCTACATGAGCTCGGGATAAAGTATGGTATTCACTAGTTAAAGTTATATATATATATATATATATATATATATAAATTTTCAGAAAAATATAATGCTTGTATGTATAAGTTGTTGCAAACCTAGTAACACCTAGAAGGATAAACCAAAGTCAGCATGAACGGAAAGTATAATGTCATGCACATTTGTTTCGTGCTTACTGGCGACTCATCAGTAGGATCCAGTATTACGCCCTTTAATCACTATATATTTTGGTAAAGAATGTGGGATAATAGGAAGGTACAATTTCCTGGACGAATGTGTAAATCTGCAATAGTGAAGCTAACAACATTTAGTCTACAACAATGCGACTCCAACGCTTACTCACACTTTGCATAATATATATACAGAGTCTGTAAAGGATACTAACACTATGGCTATTCTGTTAGTAATCGACACCAAAATTATTGTACCGAAAAAGTACATGGTACTAACACTATGGTTTCCGAGTCGGAACATGGTACCAACATGATTGATATCAATTTATGCTATAGTTCACCGAAATTGAGAATTACTACAGTTTCTGAAAACCTGTTACTCCAGCAAATCCATACACTCTGGCCTTGATTGATATCAGTTATCACATTTCGCGGTAAACAGGACATCATTCAATTCAATATATAACAACTAAATACTGTTTGTTGCGGAGAACTAATATATATGCAAGTATGTATTAGGGGTTGTGAAACTAGCAACAAATTAGATCAGTTGTGACCAGAAGGATAAACCAAAGGCAGCATTAACGGAACGTATAATCTCATGCACATTCGTTTCGTGCTTGCTGGCGACTCGGTATATATATATTATATATAGTGTGAGTTAGCGTTGGAGTCGCGTTGTCGTAGACTAAATGATGTTAGCTTCACTATTGCAGATTTACACATTCGTCAAGGAGATTGTACCTTCCTATTATCCCACACTCTTGACCAAAATATATAGTAGTTAAAGGGCGTAATACCGGATCCTACTGAGGAGTCGCCAGTAAGCACGAAACGAAAGTGCATGAGATTATACCTTCCGTTCATGCTGCCTTTCGTTTATCCTTCTTGTCACAACTGAACTAATTTTTACTGGGTCCGCAACAACTAATAAATACTTGCATATATATTTGTTCTCCGTAACAAACAGTATTTAACTGTTATATATTGAATTTAATGATATCATGTTTACCGCGAAATGTGATAACTGATATCGATCAAGGCCAGGATTCATGGATTTACTGGTGTAACAGGTGTTCAGAAATTGTTGTAATTCTCAATTTCGGTGAAATGGAGCATAAATTGATACCATTCATGTTGGTACCATGTTCCTACTCGGAAACCATAGTGTTAGTACCATGTACCTTTTCGGTACAATAATGTAGGTATCGGTTACTAACACAATAGCCATAGTGTTAGTATCCTTTACAGACTCGGTATATATATTATATAGTGTGAGTTAGCGTTGAAATCGCATTGTCGTTGACTTTAGATGATGTTAGCTTCACTATTGCAGGTTTACACATTCGTCTAGGAGATTGTACCGTCCTATTATCCCACATTCTTCACCCAAATATATAGTGGTTAAAGGGCGTAATACCGGCTCCTACTGATGAGTCGCCAGTAAGCACGAAACGAATGTGCATGAGATTATACTTTCCGTTCATGCTGCCTTTGGTTTATCCTTCTGGTCACAACTGAACTAATTTGTTACTAGGTTCGCAACACCTAATACATACTTTCATATATATTAGATCTCCGCAACAAACAGTATTTAAATGTAATACCGGATTGGGAAAAAGAGAAAAAAACTGTTATAAAAATATATGTTTTATTAAAGAATCAAAGAAGAAGCTCATGGCGTCATAAATCAAATCACTGTCCATTGCTGAAGCAAATGAATGTTCAAAAACTCAAGATTAATTTATCTGTAGAAATGAGGCGCTATTTCCGACGAAGGAAATAATTTACATCACGAAAGATGCCTATATCTGAGTATCTATTAAAATAGGTATTACAAACAAATAGGCAAGTTTCCAAATAACGAATGGTCTTGTATCTAAATGCCTGCTAGTAAGTAGGTTTTGTAATTCGTGTGATAATTATGATAACGAAGAAAACAATCAGGCATTTTAATTAAATAAATACTAGATAACGAAAGTCATTAATGAAGATTTACAAAAACGGTGAGTGACCTTTAAAGACAATACTGGCTGAGAGTCACTTTTCTTTGAACATACGAATTTTCAAAGCGTACTTTAATTGTTAGAGTCAAAAATTCTTTTATTAAAACTAATCGAATTCAACTTGTGGAATGGCTTACGGCATACGTGTATGAAAAATCAGTCATTGCAAAAGCGCAAATTAACGAATTACAATGCTTTTTAATACTAAAAGTATTTTTTACATTTCACATCGTACAGGTAAAATCAGTAATAAAAAATGTTAATCGTAGAAAAATAATGATAAAAACAATAATAACTGTGCACTGAAGAAAAACTTGAATAGGTAACCAATTCACATCTGCAGTATTTTTTCTATAAATGATAGCCTTGCTTAATTATAGAATGTTTGCATTATATTTTTCAAATTGTTCAGAATCTGTTAGTTTCACAAATAAGCTGACTATTAGGAATTTCAAAGACAAATAAATAATGTCACAAAAAAGTTAAATAAGAAGCCCAAACTACGGTTAAACATTTTAATATTATTATTACATTCACTATCCATATTAATAATACTACTCATATTATATTTGTAAAAATCATATCGTGTGACAGTTCACTTGCAATGCCGACGACTACGATAGGCTTAGTTGGTTCGTCTGAACAACGCTTTTCATCTCAATCTCAATCAAAATTTAATGAGCGTGGTGATTAAAATAAATTTTGGCAATAAATAAAATATTTTATGGATGGCAAAATGCGAACATAGCACTTTGTTAAATATAAATGATTTTCCTTTTACGCGTCATTCAGAATCAAATAAGCATAGCATACAGTGGACTTAAGGCATCATATTTAGAAGATAATACGTAGATAGGAATGAATTAAAACATTGTAAATTTATCCACAAACAATCCATCATGTTACGTTTGCTGAGTACTTTTATTTGTATAAGAATACGAAATAATAGGCAATTTAAAAAAGAAAAGCCGTTTGATTTATCGTACTGACTTTGTTAACCAAAAATTTCCAAAGTACCAGTTATATTTAAACAATATTCTTCAGGTTAACTTAAGCTTCTACGACAAAATTAGCATAGACAACTTCAACAGTAACACATACAAACTCACTTTTCAAAATACCAAACGCTAAAAAGTAATTGATTTCTTGAGAATACCTAGTTGAAACTCACAAAGTTGATAGAATTTGCTCTAAAAGCTATCACATCTTCATAGGTTCACGAAGTTGGCGAATTTACCTCTAAACGTGGACTAGCGATACGCTCATTATTCGGTCATAATAGAACAAGTCAGCAGTGAAAATCATCCATAATGATTGATTCTGTAGCCTTTAAGGGTCTTCGACTATTCGATTATATACAGAATATGTGACTAACCTTAACTTAGCAAAGAACCAGTTTTCGCAGTTCAATTTAAGAGAAACGTTTGGTCACTATTGTAAGCAAAACATTCTTCACAAATCGTATAGGTGTAAAGCGGATTTCAAATTAAAGTATTGCTTTTAAATAGGCACCGCTTTCATTAGAACAGAAAGCATAATAAAATGGAATTGAGATAATTATGAGTCCACGGTAAACTAATTGATGCAATAATAAGAGAAACAGAAAATAACTGACGATAAGTAAGTGAAAATGCTTTATGCACATCTTTTTCTCCGAAAATGGTTCAATAAATAATGTGCTTCATTAGTTTGTTTTGTAACACTGGTGAGGATAGACCAATTGAAAAAGGTTGCCGATAACAGCAGCCGAAATAATGGTTCAAGAATAAAAGAACTGGAATTATTACCGTGTTAGTCAAAACGCAGATCAGGTAATTTCGATTAATACAGTTTCATAAAAAAATTTTCATTTAAAGAAAATTTAGCATGGAATTATAGCTACAATGCCGTCAAATAAAGTGATGTACTAAAAGAGTCCTATCTTATAGTTCCACAAAAATACTCATATCAAATCGCGTATAGATAGCTATTTTTCTATTAAATGCATGTAGAACGTTGGAGCATTGAAAATTATTTGTTAGTACAAGTAAGTAGAACCATCTGTTTGTAGAGGTGGCTAGATTAAAATGCGCGTGAGCATATCAGTTTGAATGTTCATGACAGTGTACACAAGCTAAAATTTTGCACACATTGGACTGCATTTTGTTCTCTATTTCCGAAGCACGCACTTAATTAAAATGAAGTCATATCTACAGATACTTACAATCAGAAATGCATGCGTACGTGTCTAAATCTAATGCAATTCAGCAAGAATATGCATATATAAACAACTGTTTCTCTTCAATGAAATTTGTGTTCTATTTTCGTGCATAGAAATATTTAGTGTTTTTCGTTACCATTTATATAATTAAACGGGCATTAGTTGCGCGGGCGGTGATAAAAATTACTTTAATCAAGTTTGCGATCTTGAAATAAGCACCTGAACCATTAATTACTTCCATATGTCCGTAGCAAATTCTGGCCAGTACGTGATGGGTTCCCAGTAAGGATGTAACCGGTCTACTGAATGAATAGCCATTTCTACACTATACAATTCTTTGTTTCCATTGTTTTTAAAACAAATGGAAAAATTTCAAATTGGCGTTAAGTTACGAAAGTAGTAAGATCTTACACACTCTATGTAATATCGCATGTAATCGCGTGTCTTCTCTGATTCTTAGTTATCTCCTCTCCTTTTCACTACTCTATTCGTAATTGTACTCTTCCATGCTGTTTATTACAGAGCTCACCCTTATTTGTCTCCAGTTTCCTTCGATATTCGCTTTAATTCTCTTTTTTACTAACATTATTTTAAATCTCTTTCAAGATCTCCGCGTTACTACTCTACTGTTTTCCTATGAATTCACTCCTGCAATTCGGATCATAAATTCGCCGTTTTCGTCTTCCACCTTTCATGGTTTGTTCTTCGAAGCTCTTGATACACTTCGCCATTTATTTGTGTCCTGTTTATCTCTATATTTAGACATGTAAGCCAAGATGTATTATTCATCTGAACTCGCTTGTATTCATTAATATTATATTGTTCTATCATTCGTTAATCTTTATTATTAACCTCAATCTTACATGCGATTTACTATTTTCCGTCTCTGACAGTTTTTTTAAGCTATTCGCATCTTGTGGACAAATCTTTCATGCACATTAACCTATTTTTTCTTAATTTCGCAAACTCAAAAGCTCAAATTAGAATCACTTATAAATAAACAAGAAACATTAGCTTCATGTTAGAAAAAATAAAATAAAATATCACCTTGCGGGTTTCTTAAAAGTTGCTAAAAACATTACACAAATCATGTAAGACCTCTTTAACTTCCAAATTTAAGGCCAACTTGTTAATTAAACATTCGGTTTGAAAACAATGGCAGCGGAAACTGTAAAAAATTTATCGCACGTAAATAAACGACAAATGACTTTGGAGTCAAACTGTCGTTTAAATATGTATATTGTTGCTGAAATTGCATTAGATTTTAGCAAGCACACGAGCATTTCCTGTC
This sequence comes from Eudiplozoon nipponicum, assembly GCA_029291075.1. NCBI lineage: Eukaryota > Metazoa > Platyhelminthes > Monogenea > Mazocraeidea > Diplozoidae > Eudiplozoon > Eudiplozoon nipponicum. The sequence continues at coordinate 51,770 of JAQBSW010003818.1, forward strand.
GTTAGTGCCTCTAGATATGACAGAGTTTTAATCTAATGCGTGCTACGAAAATAGAGAACGAGGTAAAGTTCGCTGAGTGCATAAATATAGTTTGCATAATCAGTCGCAAAAAATGACATTGGAAATCACCCTCGCTTTTTAATCTAGTCATCATTATATACAGATAGTTCTACTTACTTTTACTAACATATAAACAGCAACACTCCAACGTTTTTCTAACAGAGTAACCAGCTCCATTATGAACCCCTTTGTTGCAACATCATCTTATATATTGAGCTATTTCGACGTATAGAATTTGCTTATAGCATTGCAATTTCTTATCGTCCGTTATTTTCTGTTGTACTTAATACTGCTTCAACTATTTTATTGTGGACTATTCATATTTATCTCACTTCTATTGTGGTATTCTTTCTGCTCTAATAAAAGCGGTACCTATTTCCCGACCATCATTAACTTGAAACCTGCTTTACACCAATAAGACATAAAGAATGTTTTGTTTACAGTGTAGACCAAAAAATGTCCCTTAAATTTAATTGCTAAAACTGGTTATTCGCTAAGTTAAATTTAGTCGCACTTGTTTTATAGAATCGAGAATTCGAAGACCCCTTACATGTTACCGAATCAATTCGTTCTTGGTGATTTTCAGTGCTGACTTGTATTACTTTGACCGAATTATGAACGTAAAGATAACCCACGTTTGGTGGCATGTGGGCCAACTTTTTAAACCTATCAATATGTCATGCCTCTTGTAGCAAATACTGTCAACTACCTGAATTTCTGCTGGGAGTTCTCAAGCAATAGATCTTTACTTAACGTTAGATATTTTGAATACTGTGCCTGCATATTTTACTGTTACCATTGTTAATGAGAATTATAATAATATGAGAAAAAAATTTATAACTAAATGGGTGCTATGGTCACCTTTCCATTCATAGCATAAATTTTATCTTGCCAAAATTTATATTTTGCGTCAACGTGAATTATGCCTCACCGTTACTCTTTTAATTGAATTTAAGACGAACGCATTGTTAAGATGAGCCAAATAAGTTTATCGAAGTCGTCCATATTACAAGAGAACTGTCCTGTGTTATGATTTCTACAAATTAAGTTGTAATAAAACCAACAGCAATACTACTACTAATACTACTAATATAAATAATAATAATAATAACAACAAAAATAATAACAATAATAATATAATAATAATAATAATAATAAAACTTTAACGTTTAACAGTAATTTTGATTTTAATCTGATTGAATTTTTGTTATTTGCAATTGATAGGTTAAATATTCACGGTAGTCATCTTATTTGTAAAACTGGCCGCCTTTAAAAAATTTGTATAATATAATGCAAATATTCTCTAATTTGGTAAGTCTAAATTTGATGCACAAAAAGCCGCAAATGTTATGCGGTTCTGAGATGATCTAAAGAGTTTTTTCGAATTCGTGTGGATTTCGATATATCTTGAGGCTAAAAAATTTGACGAAGCTGGGCTGGAAGACAGAGCGATGGGAGATCTTGAAGCAGATTCAAACGAAGGCACTGAAAAAATAAACAATAGAAAACAGAAATGCGTTAAAGCATGGTGTTATATGTTATCTGTACTTATTTTTTACTTTAAAATGCGGTGAAATTGACTAAATGCGAGATCAATGACAGAAATATAGAGGTAAATTCAAGGTAACGATCTTCATGATTAAAAACAGAAATATAGAAACTGGACTAACTTTCATAGAGTAGCATTTAAGGATATAAGAACGTTAAAAAACTAATTCTTTTACACACGACTTTGGGGCCATTATTTTCTTGTTGGTGTTTCAGATGTGAGTGTCTTGCATTGCACTGGCCACTGTCACTCGGTCATTTAAATATAGATGACAGTTAATTTTTCATGACAAAAACGAAGATACCAATCTCAATTTGTCTAATTACCTGATAAGAAAATTTATTTCATTAACTATTTTGAATTAAACGCAAATTAGGTCCACACGGAAAGCATAACGTGAAAGTGTATGCCTTATATAGATGTACCATAAGATTTTAATTATTACCAGTTTATTTACGCACCGCATATCGGAGACAAAAGGATAACACTTCATTAAAGCTTGATATTACGCGTTTATTTTTCTGGATTAAGGGACACAAAGTTGAAAGCAAACCTGCCCACTATAATTGAATTTTCAATTTTCTTTCAGAAGAGAAAGTTTTAATGAGCACCGACTATATTAATAGTATTGTATTTATTCAGGTTTGCTTTTTGTTTGGGTAAATTCTACATTATTGTAAGCTAAATGGCCAAAAAGAATCTTGATATGGTGAACGGTGGCAACGTGAAGTTCGATATAAAAATCTTTTCCAGCAAGGATAATGCTGTGGGTGGCCGAAAAAGTCAATGGAATAACATAAATACATTCTCTCTTTACAGGTACGCTATTATTGTTGGTTATAAACAACGTAATGTAAATTCATTAAACGAATCTCATCGTGATATGGCACTGGTTAAAACGTATTCACATCAAGAATTGTTTTGTAGGTGGTAGAGTATTCAAAATACCTGTAGATTAATGGACAAATTTATGTAGGGTGTAACCAGTTTTTTTGGTGAGAAGAAAATTGATTTAAATTTAAGTTTGTAAATAAGCAATAAAATTCCTTATTACTGAACAGGGAAATAAAAGTAAATTCTAAATTTACTCAAGTGAAGAATACTATAAGTTTAATTTAAGTTAAATGATACGCATACTAAGTTAGGTTTAACTGAAAAATTTGTTCAAAATGTTGATCGTGGAAAACCCTCTACGGATCATTTAAATTTTCCAATTAAGAATTCATTCATTACACATCTTCTAAACGCTAAGCAGTGCTCCATACCCAATACGGAAACTGTATTTTCACTATCTCTCTAAACTTTGTCATAATTTATTTTCGAGAAAAAAATTCCCTGTTGTAGGTTGACTAAACTGCATTTGAGCAACTCTGACCTCTAAAAAGGTGTCATTTCAATGCTCAACCATAGACAAGTTTGCATAATTCAGTCACAAATTTAAGGCTTTGAAAGTGTTTGGAGTCTATTATTGAAAATGAAAATTATTATTACGCTTACCTCATTAAGCCTGACATACCTTGATGGACCAAAATTCAGTTTTTATCAGCCAGTGTTCTTGTCGACGAATATAACGTGGTCGTGTCCAAATCTAAATCTAAATCGGGATCAACTAGACTGTCATCAAATGCCTCAAGCTCAGTGTGCCTTAAAAATTCGCCAACGTCATCTGGTCCAAATTCACAGGCAGAGGTGCGAACCTGATGCGAATGAGAGCGTTTAGGAACAATACTCGTATTTGATGTTAGTCCATGCTCTGGATATCTCCAAACGATCGAAGATAGCTCATAGTTATCAAGCATACTGCCTATTTTTGGTGAAATATCGTCAGTATTTCTATGAACGTCATCCGTAGTTGACGTTGTGTAACTACCAGAAGTAGAAGAAGAATCAATGCAAGTTGGCACAATTTTAGTATTGGTAGCCTCTGATACAGTCTTATTGCAATCATTCAAAAAATCAACACACGTAGGTGCTGTATTTGCAGGTTCCGGCGAGATTGGATTAGCAGAATGTAAAACAGCGTCATTGATTCGCCAATCAGGACGACATTGAGCAGAATGAGGAGACAATGCGGGCTGAGAGATTTCATCATCCTGTGTAAACATACGTTTAGTGTCTTTCGGGGGAATAACTATCGTGTTGTCGTGCCAATATTCAATGGAGTCTTCGGCAGATTTCATGTATGACTGATTTTCATCGGAGATTCGGTCATCTAGCAAAGTGAAAAGCATTTAAAATTTAAAATTAATTTTCTACACAATTGCACTGCATAGAAGAATTATTGAATTACAATCTTCGATCAAATCGAACGACACTCCTTATGAGATATTCTAAACGTTTGTGCTTAAACTTCGTATAACTTCGAAATTGTGGTTAATTATTTAATGAAACTGGTATTTGATTAGCTCATCATTATCTATTTATTAGCCTCTATTTATTTATTATTGGATATCAATCTCCGTGAAATACCGATCCTCTTGGATCAACCAGATTTCTTTCGCCCTTTTGATTGCTTTTATATTGGCAAAGGTAAATATTGCCGAAATCACCTATAGCGACACAAGGTGAGAACAATTGCGTTCGTATAAAATAAATGTGGCTACATATAACTATGGATAGTCATGGAAAATTCAGCTCTTAAATAATTCTTTAATTCATTCTATTATCCAAGTTTAATTAGTTTCGCATCTATAAAGAAACATCGGGCGACTATTTAGACTCTTTTATTGACGGTGATATTGAAAGTTGATTAAGAGAAAAATTACTGGAAAATAATTATTATAAGAGAACTGCGACCCAACTGTCAGGCGAAGATCTATCGTTGTAAGTGGAAATACGTGTATTACGAAACGAAACAGGGGTGTGTTCAATTATTGTTCACATCAGTCATAGTTGACAAATAGCAGCTACTAGAAAAGATTTAAAACATCGTCTACCACATACAAACACATACACACACACACACACACACTATATATATATATATATATATATATATATATATATATATATATTCTTATAATTAGGAAAACACAAATAACAAAGTGGATAAAGGCCATTTATTTCGTGAATACTAATCATCTCTTATACAATCATACATATTTATACATTTTGGGTTTTCAATTGATTATGCTAGTGGTAACAAATCTGACTCGTTTTTACTGCTGTTTCTTGTTTTGACTAGTTGGTGAGTGTGTATGCGTTTGTGTTTGTGTGTATGCGTGTTTGCATGTAAAGGTCATTCTCGCAGTATTGCAAAGTGATGTCTGAGATCTGGTCATTATTGTTTTGATGGCTTGAGAATTAACCATTTGTGCGCATTGTTCACTGTTACATATACAAGTGCTATTTTTCCCAGTATAGTTGATCGTTTCACCTCGTTGCGCAAAGTTTTCACGTGGTAACAACGCCAGTGTTGATTGCAGTGTTAAACGCTCACATTGTTTGGAGACTTCTGTCATCGTATGCGCCTCTGTTATTTCCACTTCAGTTTGTTGCCAATCCGATTGTTGATTTGATATATATATATATATATATATATATATATATATATATATATATATATATATATACATCATTATTATGCCAATTGCCTTCGAATATTACACAGTATATTACTCATTAAGAATAAAAAAACACGTTAATAACAAAGTGGATAATGGCCATTTATTTCGAGACTACTAAACATCACTTTACAATCTTTCATTTATATAAATCCTGGGTTTACATTTGATTATGTGGGTGGACTACAATCTGATTCGGTTTTACTTCTATTTCAGGCTTTGGTTGATTAGTGAGTGTATATGCGTATGTGTCTGTTTGCGTGTAGGTGTCATTTTCGTTGTATCGCAAAGTGACGTCACAGATCCGGTCATTCTTGTATTAATAGATTGAGAGTTAAACAATTGTTCGCAATTATGCATTAGGTGTTGCGAACCTAGTAAAAAATTAGTTCAGTTGTGACCAGAAGGATAAACCAAAGGCAGCATGAACGGAAAGTATAATATCATGCTCATTCCTTTCGTGCTTACTGGCGACTCATCAGTAGGAGCCGGTATTACGCCCTTTAACCACTATATATTTTGGTCAAGAATGTGGGATAATAGGACGGTACAAACTTCTAGACGAAATGTTGGATTTTACGTATACGAATACATTGTGCCCCAGAGTGTCGAGTTTCATTTCGACCCGTTTCTCAATTTGATCTCTTCCCTTAGCATCGTGTAACAACGAGAGGACCCCCAATCTTCTTCAGAATATAACACTTAGAGCACAAGAAATTACAACCAGCCAAAGCCATTATTAATTAGATGCTTAATGACGGTATTATTCGTCCTAATCCGATTCCACCGGCATCACAAACTCGCATGCAAGCCAAATAACAGGTCGGTAATTGCTAATCAATATGTCCTTAACTGGGTCATGATTCCCGATCAATATCCGATAAAAGACGCGAAAGATATTATCGACGCAGTTGGTGAAACTTAAATAGTTTATAGTGGTGGATCTTGAATCAACATATCATCATATATCTTTATGAGAAGAAGGCATGGCGAAGACAGCCGTCATTACTCCTTTTAGAATATTCGAATCTCTAAGCACGCACTTTTTTCTGTTCAATGCCTCACAGGCATTTCGTAGATTCACGAATGAGATTTTAAAGAAACTACCGTGCATCCAATCTGACGTTGATGAAGTCATAATAGCCTTTGATGATACCGAGAAATATGTAAAAAACATTAAACAGGCACATGCCTGTGTGGATCTGTTTGGTCTCGTCTTAAACATTGAAAAATTTGTCTGGGCACAGAAAAAAGTGAGGATCCTAGGATGCTCAACGAAACAGTGTGTTATACATAATTTAGACGATAAAAATTACTCATGAACTGTGTCGTTTTCATAGGATGTGTAAATACCATCGTTCCTTTATACTCATGAGGGTAAAATTACAAAAGAGCCTTATGAGATATTTCCAAGGGCTGACATTGCAGAGGTCCAACTTGTGTAAATGTTGGGAAGTATTGCATTAGCTAAAAGGTTTGTTCGCAAAAACTACTAAATTGCATACGTTTCAGCCTAATGTACCACTGAAATTTCCGTCCGACGAATCTGACCTAGCTCTAGGTACTACCTAGAACAAGAATTCAAGAAAGAACTGCGCCCGATTTCACTTTAATGTAGAAAAGTGAAAGCCACATAGAAGAACTATTCAGCAATGGAAAGAGAATCATTAGTAAAACGTAAATTCTTTTAATCATTAACTGGTTTACCTCTTAATGTTTTGGAACGACTTAACCACCAACGACCGGATCCTATACATTGAGAGGTTGCTTCTTTTAACTCCTTTCGATGGTCATGATGATGATGATGATGATGGTGATGATGAAAATTATGAGGTTTATGATGTCGGTTTTTATGTTGATTGCCTTGACTGGTGCAATTGAGTGATGAAGAACACGATGATGATGATGAAAATATGGGAGGATCAACTGCAAGAGACTCGTTTTTTATGTGGTCCTTTAAAGCATGTATATTGGCAGCGGATGCTTTTTTGTCTGACGTTAATGACGAATCAACCATCATTGTTTGGAATTCGCCGCCTTGAGTATAGCTGAAGCTCCCGTCGTCCGCATCATTGTCATAATCTTCAAAGGATAAAATAAAGTCGTCAAAGTTTAGGCCACGAAGCAGTTTGGATTCCGGCGTCATACTCATCTGATTGTTTCGCTGAGACGTTTCACTAATTGGAGAAGAGGATCTCTTGGGTGTATGGGATTGTGCGTACCGTTGAGCATCGGGAGAGTAATCCTGTTGAACATGAATTTGGTCAAGATTCTGTGGGACTGTGGAAGATTCACTAGTTAAACACGGGATATCTCTATCTGTTTGACTAGCAATAGATAGCTGACGAAGTCGTCGCAGAAGAACGCCTCGTAACTCAAGTCGTTCAGCCGCCTCTGCGGCTAGCAAGCTTACCTAGAAATACATCACGGTTAAAATAAGTGAAAAAGTTGTGTACTTTGAAATCGATCACAGAAATAAAATAAATTGTTTAAAAAATCATACATTACAGACCAAATTTAAGGGATAAATCTATTTTAGAACAATATGCTGCAACAGTTTTTATTGAAAATGACAAATCATGCAAATTAATATTCTCCAGGTTTTCGTCGAATAACGAAAGCCGAGAACTATTTACAAGCTGTATACTACAGTATAAGTCGATTTCCCCAGCATTATAAATTATAACATTGCTCATTTGATTTTTAATTTCTAAAATCTTAGTTTAAAACATAATCCATCTACCAAAACATAGAGTCTAAATTTATAGAGCGGCTCGTCAATACTGGGCAGAATAACAGAGAAGCTAAAACAGGTCACATGGCTAAGTAACTGATGGCAAAACCCCTTTACAATCGAACAAATACAAACATTTACTGTTAGAGGTATTTCATCAGTTTAAACCTAGACGCATAAGCGCTATATGACGTGTAGCATAACATTAAATTTCGTTAACACCACCTATCATAACTAGTTTTTGATAGAATGTATTAAATTAACTAACGTCTTAGTTTGGTGAGACAGGAAATTACCTGGATAGGACAATTGAATTAATCGAAACGTTACACATTTGAATCCTGTTTTAAGGAATCTTAACGTAAAAAATCAAAACATCCCCAAGCCAAGATTTGCCTCCACATTAAAAATATTAGGGAGGACAATTAATAAATAAGATTTTTCTCAGTAAACATGATTTAGTAGGCAAAAGCCTTATCACTGCATTATCCGAATGAGAAGCAGTTGTATGGTTTAAAGTACTTTAACAATTTGAGTTTTAGTAAAAATTGATAATTGTGTAACGGCTCAAGAACAATTCGCCGACATATTGCGCAAATGAAATTCAAATTTAATTTACGCGGCACCAATTAAAACAACCGAAAATTTCCGTTTACCAATGTCGTGCGAGCTTTCGATTTCAGGCGATATAAGCATGGTGAATTTACCATGCCAGTCAGTTTTCACGTTTGTGTTCTTCTGTGCACCACGTGTGCATGCTGTCTTCTGTCATACTGACTTTTCATCTACGCTGACTTCTGGACTTGCTTCACACGCGGAGTCAATTTCAGTCACGCCAATCTTGTTGCTGCACAAATAGTGAGATAGAGCAACACATATTTATTGGACCTTCAAGTGTTCCAGTTACCAGGGTGTTGTCGCAGATCTTCAACGAGACAAAACCCAAAATTCCCACAGTCGTTCGCCGCTGATGTCAACGTCACAACAGAAGGGACAACAGCCAGTCAACCAAAGGTGGTCTCAAGTGTCTACGGTTTATTTCTAGACACTGCTAAATGAACTAACTTTCTCAGCATTTGCCGAAGACGCAATAACGGCCTTAATAAGGGCCTCCAACAGTACTATTCTCAGCCATCATGCCACCTAACTGAGTTTGTGATGTCGTACGGCACTAACTTGAAGACGGATTTTATTTTGAACTAAATTTGTTGAAGTATGCAGCATAAGGTCGACCACTTTCAAAATGTAGCTTGACCTCCCAATTACCTCGTATTTTCCAACGCTTTGGAGTTAACTTATTAGAGAACTGCTCGTCTCTCATACAAAATATGCCACCGCATTTCTTATAAAATTTAAAATTTAATAATAAATAAAAATTCAAGAGGGCCTCGGCCCGATCAAGGAAATCAAAACCCCACGTTCCTTGTTGTGAAATTCTAATATATATGCATTTATGCAAAAGGTATCCGACTCCAAATCAAAATAGTATCAAGTAAATTTGGAACAAATGACCGAACTAATTAGTCATTCCAGGACCAAAAAACACAAGTACATGTCCATAATGCACGTGATGATTTAACTTTTGCATCCATACCAAAAATGTAGTTGTGAGAGTCGTTTTTTTTCTTATTTTCACATGCAACTTCAGTTTCACTTTGTTTATCCATAAAATTCCACTAGTTAATATTGATTGAAACTAAATTAGGAGAGCGTAACACGGTATGCAAGCTAGGCCACAGTAACAAATCAGCCCTCCCTCTTCATTCGCCGAAAAAGCGGCCGTATTTTCAACTGAAGTGGATGCCAATGGATAGCTTTTGGCCTACGCTAATACCTAAAAAAGTTTACGAGTCGATTGTCACAAAATGTGGAAAGAAAGTAACGAATGCTAACCATTAGGTAAATATCAAGAAAACTGGGTTTGAAACGGAGATAGAAGCAAAAGTTTACATACACCCAAAATATTGAATAGAAGGTTAATTTCTAATGGTATGATATATTTACTGGTCTAATTTAAATGTACAAAAAAGAATGTTGAATAATAATTTAACTATCATTAATAATGTTTTCATTATTCCTTCGACCACTTATTTACTACTATTTTATTCTTATTTTCCTATTAGAATGTTCTTTTTTACAAAAAGAAGCTATAATCTACTATTTGATGATATTCTTCCTATTGATCTCGATTTATAGTTCTTGCCTGTTTTTCTTTCATTAATCGTTTGAATGATACATTGTCTTCCTTAACTTTTGTCAGTTTCCAAATATCTTATTTTACATTACATGGCTTTGCGTTTTGGTCTCATCTACGAAATAAGTCAGACAATATGCTGTCCGAATTTGGTTATTTATTGCAATTTGGCGTAACATAATCTTTTTGTTTTATTTATAGTTTTGGAATTATCTAAAAAACAGGTTTATAACCAAAACAGTTACCTTAATGCCGCCCGATGGTGTTTCCTTGCACGAATTACTGAAGGTGAATCGAATATGAGTTCATCTCACTTACTTATTTATAACCTATATGTGCAACTCATATTAACTTTTTTAACCAAATTAATATAACGATTGATACTCGCATGAACTGCTAAAGTATAATTTATTAATGAAAACACATCACTAGTTCAGTTTATGCTTCACATCTCCAGAGAACCTGTCTAAATCTTGGTGATATTGCGTGTACGCATTTCATTTTTCCTAAACATATATATACAGATAAAAAATGGAACAATTATAGTTTAAATTGACAAATAGGAATATGAATAAAAATAAATTGATAAACACATGTTCATTTGACAGTTAGCATCTGTTTGTTCCGGAGAGCTAATATACATGCAATTATGCGTTAGGTGTGGCACACCTAGTAAAAATTAATGCAAACAGGTCCAGATGGATAAAACAAAGTCAGCATGAATGGTAGGTATAAACTCAAGCGCAAAATCTGTACATGCTTACTGGCGACTCATCAGTAGGAGTCGGTATTATGTTCAAATGCACTATAAATTTGGTCCAAGAATGTGGGTACAATTGGACGATTAAATCTCTTACACGAAAATGTCTACCAACAGTAGTAGAGCTAACATTATGTAAAGTCTTCGACCATGCAACTTCAAGGCCAACTCACTATATAAAATAAATACTTATAGCTGTAAAGGGTAGCATTACCATGGTTGTTGCTTCGGTACCTGATACAAACATTTTGGTTACCGAGTCGGTATGGTACCAACAAAATGGATTTCAAAATATGCCACATTTCACCAAAGTTGAAAAATATAACTACATCTTAACACCTGTTACAGGTTCGATATATATTATATAAAGTGAGTTGCCTTTTCAGTCGCATTGTTGAAGACTTCATATTAAGTTATTTTCGCTACTGCAGGTTTACACACTCGTATAGGAGATTGTACCGTCCCATTTTCCTACAATTATCATCTAAATACATAATGGGTAAAGGACGTTTTATCGGCTTCTACCGATAAGCCGCCAGTAAGCACGAAACGAATATGCACTTGTCGTTCATGCTGCCTTTTGTTTAACTTCTGGTCATGTTTGAACTATTTTTTACTAGGCGCGCAACACATAATACACAATTGCGTATATGTATGCCCTCCGCAACAAGTAGTATCTAACTGTTATATATTTAATTAAAGCATGTTATGATTACCGCGAAAAGTATGATGATTTTCTGGAGTAACAAGTACTCAGAAGTAGTAGTAATTCTCAATTTTGGTGAAGTTTAGCATAAATTAAAATCTACCGTCTTGGTACCATATACCAACTCGGCAATCATAGTGTTGGTACCAAGTATTTTCTCGGTACCATAATGTTGGTATGAGGCACTGACACAATATCCATAGAGCTATTACTCTTTACAGATTCGATATGTATGTATATATAAATATACAATATTGCGTTGGCTTTAAAGGCACACTGTCGAAGACTTTATATGATGTGAACTCCACTACTGATGGTTAACAAATTCATATAGAAGATTGTATCGTCCATTCATTTCATATTCTTCAGTCAAATAAACAGTGAATATGAAGCTTAACACCGGCCCCTACTGATGAGTCGCCAGTTAGCACGAAACGAATGTGCACATGAGATTATACCTGCCGTTCACGCTGACTTTGCTTTATCCTTCTGGTCCTATGCGCAACTCCTAATACACAAATGTTCATTTAGACTGAATCAGTCCTTCTATTCTATTTCTTTTTATTTAGATAGTTATTACACACTCGATCAAAATTATTTTTCATATTTGTTATTAATATTTAAAATGACAAAACGTACGTCCTTTTTAAAATCCGCATTCCTTAATTCAACAATGCACTAATTTTCATACTACGAAATGTCAAAGTTTTATATAATTCAATGTTTAGATTTTTGGTATTCGATTAAATGTTCAATAAATTATGCTCCGCAAAATGTTCCGGGCTTGACTTTAAAAAGTTTACGCGCCGGATGAAATTAGTAAATTGTTAAAAGCCTACCTCTTTTCCACTAAAATAATACTTACACACTTATACAAAATACATCGTGATGTTTCAGTTTTTGTTAATGATTTTGAATTTTCGACAATAAGAGTACAGTTATAAAGAAGACAGTTGACAGTATTGCTATAAGTATTGACCAGCCAAAAAATGTAGGTGTTTCAAACAAAAATTCACGAAAAGTTTCCGCAGAACTATATAAACCATGAGCAACTCTCGCATAAAACCGACAGACATACGTTTTCTAACAATGAACATTTAAGGTTATAACCTTATGTCCTATTACGTTATTGCCACACATGTGCAAGAAAATAGTTATGCTATACTATTTGTATACAAAATAGAATAAAAAGATAAATAAGGTGTCAAATATAAAAAAAAGTTATGGCATAAATGGACTCCTTGTAACTAGTTTAGTTGTGTTGAGGATTTTGTATTGAAAACTTAGGAGAAAAGCAAAACCACTATTAAATTAAGTTAATCAAGGTTGCGATCTTGATATAAGTACCTGACCCATTATATACACATATTTTTCAGTATAAACTAGGTATTGTGTAGAGTAGAATATACAATTCACTCAGTAGACTGTTGTCGTCTTTATTGGGGGCTCATAACGTACTGTCTAGAAATTTTCGCGAACAGGACTCGAACCTGGGGCGTCTGTTGCGGATTCTATTTCTCTAACCATTGAGCCACCCTACCTCACACTACACACCATATTCAGTTATATATTAGCCAGTGTTTTTTGGTTTGCCTTCTCTTTATGTAGAGTGTATATGACATCCATTTAGACCTAATGTTCCAAATAACCATCTCCAACCTATCACTATAGAACAGAAATAACATTATGAGTTCCCAATAAGGAAGAAACTGGTCTACTGGATGAATTGTCTTTACTACACTATACAATTCTTAGCTTATACTGACATATGGAATTAATTATTGGGTCAGGTACCTATATCAAGATCGGCTAAAGTAATTGTTATCACCACAAACACAACCAAAGTTAAATTTTTTATTACTGTAAGTAAAATATCTTAAGGCTAACTAAATTAGCTCACAATATGCATGTAGAAAACTATTCAAGCGTTTTCCTACTTTAAATTTAGTGCAAACGTTTATAGAATACCTAAAATATCATACGTATTTCAAGTAGGATTTTTATTGCAGCTGTACAGGCCAAACCTACCAATATTATGAGTATACCAAAAATGATTATAAATTTTAACTCTAAAGGACAGTTTGATAGCAACCGTTTATATTTTTAAATTCGATATAAAAAAATAATCTTAAAATAATATAAAACTTTATTACAGTCTAAACTAAATTTGTACTAAATAATAGAACGCGTGTGTTAAGACTGTTTGAAGAGCTCTTGTGCTGACTTTAACAAGCGCATCGCAATTTCTGGCCAAATTACCCTTTTAAATTCAATATTTACACATTGTGAAGCTATCCAACAATAACAATAAGAGCTTGAAAAATGTGAATTTTATTTTCAAAACTTATGGAAACGTACAATTCTTTATTCTTGTGGCTTGGAAAACGTATTCTTTTCTTACCACGAATCCTCATAAAATCATACCAGTATTTCGCCACAAAACATGTTTAAAATATGTCAGGATGGCACCTTCCCAAGTATTACGCTTAAGCACGAATAAAATGCGAGTGTTAGAAACAAGGTGTTTATTCCGAATGAAAAAATAACACCGTTCTACGCAGAAAATGCATGACTCATACGCATACGCATTATTTGCGTATTTGCAGGAAGAACAAATGGCGACAGCTTACATAAACGTTCTAATAAAGTTACAAGATACGTCAAACTATATTCCTAAATGCATATTATGAATTTAACCTATAAAAAACTATTCAAACCATATATTAGTCTTCTCTCTTTCCTTTAAAATATCTGGAGTATGCATAACGTGTGTATATTAATGTGTAAATTTTAGTAACTTCTTTATTCCATTTCCAAATGTTTCATTCACCGTCTTTCACTCCATTATGTGTGATACAAACTTAAACCTGTGCGTTTTGATCCTATTTTAGCATACCAACAGTTAAACTGCCAAAGTTGCATGATAATTGAATCCGTCCAATTATAAATCCCCGCTCAAACATCAAGTGCCACTAATTATGCACAGAGACTCATCCCTTTTTACAAAAACCTATGTGATTACACTGTGCTGCAAAATTATCTTTCTCGAATCCATGAATTTCCTTCTGCCGAACAGTTTCATAGTTGATGACCTATTTTGTTTCTGGTCGTGCTCTGATAAAGACCACGGAAGGTAAATTCACATTAGAACGTCAAATTGAATGAAACTACAAAATGCAATTCAACAGGTAGAATACAATATGGGATCGGGGTTTCTTCAGTAATTAAAATGATGTTATCTTCGACTACTCTCTAAAGTATTGCCTGATTCGGCCGCTACATTTATTGGAGCAATAGCAGCAAAAATCTTACTAGTAAAGCCGCATTAAAACTGCACAGAAAACGTTTCAGTCTAAGAAAAAAAATCTAAGAGAATGCATTAACAAATGCCAAAAAATATTAATTTACACACACGTATATATATATATATATATATATATATATATATATATATATATATATATATATATTCTTATAATTAGGAAAACACAAATAACGAAGTGGATAAAGGCCATTTATTTCATGAATACTAATCATCTCTTATACAATCATACATATTTATACATTTTGGGTTTTCAATTGATTATGCTAGTGGTAACAAATCTGACTCGTTTTTACTGCTGTTTCTTGTTTTGACTAGTTGATGAGTGTGTATGCGTTTGTGTTTGTGTGTATGCGTGTTTGCATGTAAAGGTCATTCTCGCAGTATTGCGAAGTGATGTCTGAGATCTTGTCATTATTGTTTTAATAGCTTGAGAATTAACCATTTGTGCGCATTGTTCACTGTTACATATACAAGTGCTATTTTTCCCAGTATAGTTGATCGTTTCACCTCGTTGCGCAAAGTTTTCACATGGTAACAACGCCAGTGTTGATTGCAGTGTTAAATGCTTACATTGTTTGGAGACTTCTGTCATCGTTTGCGCCTCTGTTATTTCCACTTCAGTTTGTTGCCAATCCGATTGTACGTTTGTTGATTCTAGTCGAGGGTCTGTTTGTTCTTGGCTGGATACTAGTAGATTGTTCTTGAATTTTGTTATTCTTGGCCAGTCGATAAGAATATCATGTTGATGGAACTTTTGAATATTAAGGTCAGGTGCTTGTTGTTTTATGTAAAGGGCTTCGTAGATAAATAATAATTTTTCTGATTTTGCTTTATGTAGAATTGTGAAATTGGTCGAATTGACAGGGTGCCCCGTTGCCAATATATGATCGGAAATAGCTGATTTTCCTGACGGTGGCAAGCCTTCGTTAATTAATTTCTGTGGCAGATGTTGCTGGATTCTGCTTTTCAATTGCTTCTTCGTACGTCCGATATATGTGCTACCGCACATACATGAGAATTTGTCAACTATGAATGATTTGGAGAGAATTGGCAATTGATCTTTGGCATCCAACCTCATGATTCTCTGTGTACTATATGTCATATTAACTTTAACACTGGGAAAGTTGTCCTTAGTTATTCTATTCAGCTGCCGTGCAATTATTGAGGCTGGTACGTCGCCTCTAAATGGTAAGTTAAGGAAAACCTGCTTGACGGTATCCTCTCTAGTACGAATCTGCCGTGGTCTGATGTTGACATCAATGAAACGCTCTGGGTAGTTGTTAATAAGCAAAATTTTCCTGAGGTAGCCCAGTTCTTCCTCAATCTTGTGTTCAGAGCAGATCTTCCTGAATCTGTTTGCTAGGTTGTTAACTAAGTTTCTTTTGTGGGATTTTGGCACACTACTGTTGTAGTGAATGTATTGTCCGGTGAAAGTGGATTTTTTATGTATGGCCAGTGTCAAATCTCCGTTTGCTTCTCGAGTGAGTTTGATGTCAAGGAAGGGAAAACTGTCGTCTTTCTCTACCTCGAGAGTGAATTTGATGTCTGGATCGACTCCATTTGCTTGTTTGATGATTTCGGAAGGGTCTTCTGCTTCTGAGATGAACAACAAGATATCATCTACATACCTTTTGTAGAGTGCGCACTGGTCAATTATACATTTTAGGCTCGTTTTTTCCAGGTGATACATGCATACATCTGCCAGGAGGGGTGCGATGCAACTTCCCATAGCTACACCATTGATCTGACGGTAGTATATCCCTTCGAATGTAAATTGCACGTTTTTAGTACATGCTAATATGAGGTCTTTAATGTCATTGGTGTCTATAGGGAAGTCAAAAAACTCATTTTTGATGAGGTCACACAAGATCTCCGTTGTCTTATCCAGTGGTATGTTTGAAAACCCAAAATGTATAAATATGTATGATTGTATAAGAGATGATTAGTATTCACGAAATAAATGGCCTTTATCCACTTCGTTATTTGTGTTTTCCTAATTATCAGAATGTATATATATATATATATATATATATATATATGTTGGTAGTATAAACCAAAACTTCACATATAGAAGCAATGGAAATTCGTCAATTAGATCAATTGCATCGTTATTTGGATCCCATCAAGTACTTATCACGGTTACACCCGATCAGGCTTCGAACTATGTAACAATTACTTCTGAGATTTGTACTTATACTACTGTGTCACTACAGCGCGCGCAACGCGCAGTTTTATTTATACAACGACTTAAATTTTGGTTAGCTTATTCTTCATGTGGAGTTTACTTTTCACCGTTTAGATGGCGGAAAATTCTAGAATGCACTTGAATAGTTCCCAATAAGTACGAAACCGGTCAACTTGATGAATTGCCTTTTCTACATTGTGCAATGTTTAGTATATTCTTACAATTTACATATAAAGAAATCCTTCCGTAAGCTTTAATCCAGCAAAACTTCCATAATTAACATATTATCTGTTCGAAAATGGAAAATTTAGGGTGGCCATTTTGAACGATAAAACGAAACAGGCGCCACTTAGACTTCACCCAAGGGAATAGTTTGGCCAAAAATATAAGATAGTGTATAACTGAAAATAGTTTGTATTGTGCGGTTTGGTGGCGCAGTGGACAGATTCACAGACCCCGAAGTAAATGTGCCTAATTTCAAGCCTATCCGCGACAAATTCCTTTGGTCAATGTTGAATTTTCTTGTGTATACATGTATTTATATAGTAGATTTTCAAACTGCCACTGACGTTTAACTAGATAATAGTCCGTCAAGAACTTGTAGATGTCCACGTCTATAACCGAGAAGCATTCGAATGAGCACATTTGCATGCATGCGTAAGTTCAGTTAAGCAAAAATACAGTAAGAACATTAAAATTACGGGCATTATACTAGGCAAATTCATAATATATGCGTGTATACGTTTGTAGCTAAAAAGACTCCAGTTAAATATTAATAAATGCTCGTGAACGTTCATCTAAGTAAAACTACAGTGATTTAATGTAATTTACACTTTGAATTCGTCTGACTTTCTGCTGTATACTCACTATTTGATATGACGTACTTATGGACGACTTCATTGGTTAGGGAGTAGCCAGTAATATCGATACAGAAGTTGTAGATCCATGGCGGGAGAAATGGTCAGAAATTAGTAATAAATAAGTCAGTAAAGTAGAAATTTAAAATAATTTTAGAAGACAACCTGCTGAAAGAAAAGTCAGTAATATTGGAAGGTAAGTTGATATTTAACATAAAAATTCAAAAATACGTGTGCCACTCCATAAGACAACTTATTTAATAGGTACATGATTATAACAATAATTAAAGGATGAAATACGAAGGATGACATTGTGAATGATCAACAAGTTAAATAATACATTGTAACTTTCTACGATCCAGCTTAGGCTAGCCTTAATTCATTAAAATTAATATTTTACTGGAGCTAGTTTCCGGTTCTCATTTTTGAAATCTTCGCTTCCTGCTTTTCATTCGTGCTGCGTTCCCAATCAAACATAGGGGGTTTCCACCACTGCTTTATTCATGATGTCATCTTGTGATTCAATTTTAGTAGATTTCCTACTCAATCTTGCAACAGTGATATGCGCTGAAAACCGTCCCAATTTCCTGTTTGAACAGTATGATGGGGAAGATCCAACCTATTAAAATATTTTTATGTGCATCTAGTGTTATATTCGCTCTTGTTACCTTACTTCGACGCATGATTTCACCCACATACATGAGATCACATGCCGTGCATGGAATTTGGAAATATCTTGATATCAATGACAGTTCAATATTTTTCAATTTGGTTGAACAGTTTATTTATTTATTTTCTTGCTTAGCTTTTAGTCCAATAATACCATGACCATACAATCCTCCAGCGTCCAAACCGGTATAACGTACTCAAATTTTGATTAATGTTAGTGATTAGATTCATCATCCATGCTATCATTGAAAGATAAGATCATTCATTATCACTTAATATTTCTTGTTACCAACCCAATTTACTCTTCCTATCTCTTACAAATTAAAAACAAATTTTTGCTTCTGAAATTTTAAGCATTTTATCATATTCACTGACCTCTCTTTCATCTGGTTGTTTTGTGTTCCGTTCGCCTGATTCAAAATTAAGTTGACTATGACGAGAAAACGATGCACCGTATAGCTGACAATGCGGCTTTATTTTTGGTGGCACACCAATAAGCTGACCTCTCAATCGGACGCCTGGTATGATTTTGTCATCCATCGCAATATCTCGTTGTTCGCTAAAATGTTGATTAAGAGCATATTGACGATGGGAATCAGCGTTTCCCCCATCGAATGAAATGCTCGAAGGAGTACATGTTCTGGTGCTGTTTTCCTCGTTGGTATTTGATTCCGCAGAATTAGATAACATGGAATCAGGAAGATTCTCGTCATCTTTGCCAATAACCGATTCAGGATACTGACACGGACGTTGAAGTATTGCATTGGAATCGATACATCGCGCTGAATTTAAAGAAGCCACCGGCCTCTGAGCAGAAAATGTTTGAGTATTTTCCTTTTTAAGAGTTCATGCATAAGCATATGTAAAAATGGACAAATGTAAATGGACCTGTAAGTTAAAAGTATAATAATTAATGGATTTAAGCCACACATTGCCATAAAACTCGAGTCTGGTAGAAGAAAAGAGCGAGTCAAATGCACTAATTCATTACAGCTTACTAAAGACAGACAAAGTAAATAGAACTGTTTCTCGAATAATGGTATGGGCGTAAATAATCACGGTACTAAAATAAAGTCTCGGCTTTCAATGAAAAATAGACAGTTGGTAAGAAAAGTCAAAGGGTCGCACACTTTTGGATTTTATATAGCAAAGAATTATACTCAGAATGGCAATTTATTAGTGAGTGACAGGGACGCAAAATGTCAAACAAAGAAAAATAAAGCTTGCCTGTGTAGACTACACCCAGCTTTTTAATCATTCTTGGCCGTTTGCAAGAATAAAACAAAGCAAATTTTCCCGGTTGCGGCAAATTCTGGCGATCATTTGGGGAGATCCCAAAATAAACGAAACAGATCTACTTGATGAACTGCATTAGCTAACTTGTTCAAAGTGAAGTTTACATATATATATTCTTTTGAAATTCGAGCTTTAATAAAATTCATTGTACCCTTCCTGTGTGCAAAAACAAAAAGAAATTTTATCAGATACAAGAAACATTTCTTTCTCATGGTCTTCTCAAATATCTACTCATGAACATATCTTTATATATAAATTGGAAAGCAAAACAAGATAGAAATATGTGAACAAAGAGAGTGTGAAAAATAGAAACCAATCAAATTGCGTGCGTCACATCCAGTTCAAGCTCAATGCTTGTACGTGCTTCTTCTGCTTACATAAATCCGGCTGCAATTTGTTTATCCATAAGGCTTCGTATGTGGCTAGCTCCTTTTTGTTTTGCATTTAGTAATTACTTTGAATGCTACGTCTGGAGAACATACGTGCGATGTTTCGATGATGTGTTGCGCAATAGCAGACGTGTATTCACCATTTGATTTAAAACAGGCGTTCAAGTTGCAATGTTCTCTCATTCGAGTAATTAACCGTCTGGTCGATCGGCCTACGTAAGTTGATCGACAACTTGCGCATGTATATTGGTAAATAATATTTGATATCGACATTAACGGCTGTTTCTCTTTGATTGCTGGTAAAGGCAAGTGTGTTACCCTAAATAACACTCGTAGTTTGGCTGCATTAAATGTGCGTGTCAATGCTGCTTCAACTTTCTTTTGTGCCATTCGGGAAACTGCATCCCCCTTAAATGGGATGTTTAGGTAGACGGTTTTCTTTTCTGGCCCATAATACGTCTGTTTCTGGTTAACTCCCCTTTTAATAATTGATTCAATTAATTGTCTGGGATAGCCATTAGACATTAAATCGTTAATTGCTTTATTATATTCATTTTCTTTAGAATCTTGACTAACCAACCTGTCAATTCTTGAAAAGCAACCACGAACTGTTGATAATTTATATTGAAATGGCACAAAACTGCTGTAATGCAAATACTGTGCAGACCATGTTTGTTTATGGTAAATTGTTCTGTTTAATTTACCATTATCATCATGATTTTTGCAGATATTTAAATGAGGCGGTTTAAATTAATATTTCCACTTGACATATTGATTGTCAACTAAGTGTGTGATGTGTTTGGCATTGAAAAAAGGGCTCCGTAATTGGAGCCCGAAATATCTGCAAAAATCATGATGACAGTGGATTCAAATATTTCGGTACGCAATCTGAAAATCAGGTAAATTGTTTATTTCCTGTCCCGCAACACGTTTCTTTTAATTTACCATTAGTTCTTTTCTTTAATAGTACATCTAGGAAAGGCAGACAGTCATCTTTCTCGTGCTCTGACGTGAAGCCGATATTCTTAGGTGCATGGATGAAACTTTGAAGCAATGTTCGTGATTGCGACCTGTTCTTAAGTACAAGAAATATATCATCCACGTACCGTATATATTGAGCACATTTACTTATGTCACTCTTTAATGATGTATTTTCTAGGTGCCCTAGAAAAATCTCAGCCAACACTGGAGATAAGGGGCTTCCCATTGCGACACCATCAGTCTGTTTGTAGATGTTTCCATTAAAACGAAATCGTACGTCTTTCGTGCATAATAAGATAAGCTTGCGCAGAGTTTGACCTGGCACCGGCGATGGTAATATATCGTGTTCTACCGCTTTGACTATAATGTCAATGGTTTCATCAATTGGAACATTTGTAAACAAAGACGTAACATCAAAAGATACCATAATCTTGTTTTTAAGATTTATATCTTGAATTTTGTTTACAAACTCAAACGAATCGGCAACCGAATGATTACCTAGTAGTTTACGTAATGGTTCAAGTAAACGAACTAGCCATTTAGCTAGTGCATGAAACGGAGAATTTACCATTGATAAAATTGGCCTCATAGGACAACCTCTTTTGTGTGTTTTTGGTAATCCGTACATTATTGGTGTAGATGATCCAACTGGCTTGAGCTTCTGTGCAGTGGCCTCATCAATAAAACCGGCATCTGTCAAAATCTTAATTTCATTAATTACTTTGCGCTCCACCTTGTCTATTTCATCTGATTTATCGTCTAGACGTGTGAATTTTGTATTGTCATTTAACACGTTTTCCATCTTTTGTACGTAGTCAGATTTGTCCATTATAACTGCGCTCTTTCCTTTATCAGCGCGTAGTATTTTGATGTCTGCATTTCTGCTGATATTTCTAAGTGCATTTAGATGCTGCTTTGTCAACGCATGCTGCTCTGCGCATTTAGACGATTTCAGGTGTGAAGCCTGATCAACTAGTGTAGCCTTGAACCAATTTTTATAATCAATACTGGTAGGCTCCAAGTCAGCTGTTTGTTCAAATAACAATTCAAATGCTGCCTCAAAATCAACATCGCATTTATTAGAAGGATGTATTCCATAATTTCGGCCCATCGATAGTGCCTCC
This sequence comes from Eudiplozoon nipponicum, assembly GCA_029291075.1. Lineage (NCBI taxonomy): Eukaryota > Metazoa > Platyhelminthes > Monogenea > Mazocraeidea > Diplozoidae > Eudiplozoon > Eudiplozoon nipponicum. The sequence goes on from JAQBSW010003818.1 coordinate 74,162, forward strand.
ATTGTTAGCTGATCGATTGGCACTTTTGATAAGTTAAGCACACGCTTATCAAGATCGGTCGGTATTAAATCACACAAAACTCCAGGTTTTACATCTTTTTCCAATTTCTTCAAAATTCTTGCTTTATCTTTCCTCATAACTGTCGGCAAAAACATCAAAAATTTCATTCTTGCAAAAAGACTTAGTTCATCTAATACACAAGATACACACCCAATTCTTGCCTGTAGCACTGCTTCATCTTCCTTCAACTGCTCAATTTTAGAATACGCCAACCTTGTAAGATTTCTTCGGTTGACTCGTAGTTTTGACTTTCGTAAACTGCGTACCAAATCACCTGGGAACCGTAATTGTTTAATACACTGATAATAATGTTTTATCCACAATTTCGTTCTTTGCGCTCTACACTTTAACGTCACTAGTTCATCTAGTTTTCTGAAAGATTTTTTTTGAAATGCGAGCTTTAATAAAATTCATTGTACTCTTCCTGTGTGCAAAAACAAAAAGAAATTTTATCAGATACAAGAAAATTTTCTTTCTCATGGTCTTCTCAAATATCTACTCATATCAAGCATTGAGCTTGAACTGGATGTGACGCACGCAATTTGATTGGTTTCTATTTTTCACACTCTCTTTGTTCACATATTTCTATCTTGTTTTGCTTTCCAATTTATATATAAAGATATGTTCATGAGTAGATATTTGAGAAGACCATGCGAAAGAAAATTTTCTTATATCTGATAAAATTTCTTTTTGTTTTTGCACATAAAAAGGGTACAATGAATAATCAGTTATATTTTAAATTATGGAATTAATTTACATAGAGAACTCAAATTCATAAAATCGTTTTGAATTTAATTTCTAATAGGGGTTTTAAATTTTTTTAGCGATATAATGTATTCGATATCGTTGTTTGGAATAAGCGTTTAATTTAATGTTGCCACAAATGGGTAAATGCATGAAAAATGAGTCAAAATTGAAGTAAAAATGTAGATCTGAGAAGAGTAAGAACATTGCGTAAAATAAGGACGAAACCGGTCTACTGGATGAATTGCCTTTTCTACACTATACAATTCTTAGTTTATACTGACATATTTAAGTAATTAATGGGTCAGGTGTTTATATCAAGACCGCAACCTTGATTATAATAATTGCGTAAAAAGACAAAATTATCATACGACACCTAGCATAGTTTATCTAGAACAATATAACTGCAATTGAAATGATAAATGCAATTTGTTCTTCGCTTATTTACTCAGCGATTTTTCAGAGCTCTGATTTTCATGATGGGTTTTTGTGTGGAAAATTGCAACATTAAAGATCCGTAGAATGCTTGCGCATCAATTTACCGATTTCGAGAACATATCAGCAGATGCCGAAACTGCCGGTGGGTTTCGGCCAAATACACCTGCAAGAGGTGACTGACTATCTCGAAAACTGCCATAGCATATGTTCAGACCTGCAGATGGCGATTGAAAGTTGCTTTTTGTATTTTGGTCCAGAGAGTAATGCGAATTACTTAAGTCAATATCTGGCAGCAACATGGACGACTTAAGCTGCTCTTGATTTGCATACTGTCCATTTTGTGAAGACGAGCGAAACATTTCTTCACCGTTTATCAACTTGTTTCTAGATGGTCCAGCTGAAAGAGAGAACTGCTCACCCAATTTCGGAATGTCTGTGTCACGCACGATTGAATTTGGCTTACTGGCATCAGAGATATTTTGACTATATATCAGTCCATCGCGAGCTTCTATAGATACCGTCGGCACACTAATTTTTGCATGGGATTCTATGCCAATGGACAATGTTTTCGCTAAAAATAAATAATTTTTGAAGAAATAAAAGCTAAGAAAACCATTAGAAATTAAAATGTGCATGAAACAAATGCTGTTAACTTAACTGAATAGAGTTAGAATAAAAAACCGTGGAATTGAAAGTACGGTCTGGAATTTTTAAAGTAATGCATGTTTTAATGTCATAGAGATTTCTGTATGCGATCTCAAACATACTTCGTAATTACATCACGCAATAATGGCATATATATATATATATATATATATATATATATATATATATATATATATATTGTTTGGCTAGTGGTTTTGCCTTCTTGGGTTTTTCTATTACACACATTTCGATCCAGAGAAAAAAAAAATATTAAAATGTTTTAATTTAGCTTATTTTATGAAGGCGCTGAGCATACTATATTTGATCATCCAATAAATTCGCCAACAATACGATTTTCCCCCAGAAAATCTGGTTCCAACAGTAGCTGATCAACGGATTCAGAGTGAAGGGACAAGTGAGAACCCATTAATCAAGGCCAAACAAATTCTGTGGACCTGGAAATGTAAAGGATTCAAGATTTTACCTACCAACGAGGCTATCAATTGTTTCGCACAAGGAAAGGGCGGAATAAAACCATAAAACAAGGACAGTACTGTGAATGTTACAACATTTGTAAAATTCGAATAATATAATTGTCATACTCAGTTGATTAAAAGTGATTTCATAAAATTAGTATTAAAAATGATAAATCGTGAACGCCAAATGCGTCGCACGGTTTTAGGTTGTTTCGAAACGCAATATTTTGGATTTGATATCTTAAACACAGTTATTTTTCTTATCATTGGCATAAATTGTGTTGTTATTACCAATTTAGATGAAACGTGAGACACGAAATTCATTGAAATGACATATATTATTTCTTAGTTGTGCTATTTGAATGTTGATCTGTGAAGGATTTCATTATATCAAGATTTGACAATTGGTGTATTTTCTCAATTGTCACTTCGATAATAATTTCAATAATAAAAAATTGCTTCCTATACAGAAATGTTTTTGCTTATATGAACTATTGCCCTCCTATAGGCACATTTTTACATTAGGTCTTCCAAGGAGCAATATTATTCCTACAATTATAGAACAATATTTTAGTATAATAGTTTAGTTCCTTACTGGTTATTTTGTTAAGTTAAGCGTAGTCTTCATTTTTTTTAGTCACTGAATTTTTCTAGAAAAGCCTTTTAGCTTGCATCTTATGTGTTGCTGAGAGCTCATAAACATGCAAGTGTGCATTAGGTATTGCATACCTATTAATAGATTAGTTCAAATAGGGCAATAAATATATACCGAAGTCAGCATGAACCAAAAATTTAATATCAAGTACACATTTGTTTCGTGCTTACTGGCGACTCATAAGTAGGAGCTGGTATTGCG
>JAQBSW010003819.1:0-77361 GCA_029291075.1 Eudiplozoon nipponicum
TATAGTAATTGTTATCACCGCCCGCGCAAACAATGTTAGATTAATGTAAATAATTGTCTTACTGAGACAGGGACCATAGCCAAACACAAAGACATTGCATTTTATAAATCGATACAGCAGGCCTGAGTAAGCAAAAAAACTGACCCTATGCTGATAAGACGTTGTCAATGAAAATATAGCCATAAAAATCATAAATAAAGCACAGTTGTAGTTCTTTAAAAAGATATTAAAGTTATTTCATAGGAAATTTGAGTATAGTAGGGAAACCTAAGAAGCACTATTTAATTCAAATCAGGCATCGCAGTTCGTAAGGCCGCGAATAAGGCATTTACATTGAGTAATCAAGATGCATTTTTGCCACATAAAGAATAATAACGTAATAACATTAAAAATTAATCTATCACCAGTGCGAACTCATAAAACACGAACAAATTGGAAATTTGAGACATTTTTGATACGGTTTATACAAATGGTACGAACAGTTCTGTATTTAAGAATCGATATATCAGTAAGCAATGATTATTTTCAAAATAGGAAGATATAATGTTCTGATGAATGAATAGCAAAGTAATATACATTATTTACGGCAATTTTGCGCAGACGAAATAATGTGAAAAAAGCTAATATTCCAAAAACATAACTATTTTTGAGTAAACGTATAACCTCAATGAATTAAAAGATAAGAAATATATTAATTGAAGACAGACAGTAAGCACGAAACGAATGTGCATGAGATTATACTTTCCGTTCATGCTGCCTTTGGTTTATCCTTCTGGTCATAACTGAACTAATTTGTTAATAGGTTCGCAAAACCTAATACATACTTGCATATATATTAGTTCTTCGCAACAAAACAGTATTTCACCGTAATATATTGAATTGAATGATGTCATGCTTACCGCGAAATGTGATAACTGATATCGATGAAGGCCAGATGTATGGTTTAAATGGAGTAACATGTGTTCGCAAATTGTTGTAATTCTCAATTTGGGTGAACTTTAGCATAAATTTATATCCAACAGGTTGGTATCATGTACTGACTCGGAAACCATAGTGTTAGTTTCCGGTACTCATCGAGTTCAAAAAAGGTATCAGTTACTAACACAATAGCCATAGTGTTAGTATCCTTTATAGACTCGGTATATATATTATATAATGTGAGTTAGCATTGAAGTCGCATTGTCGTTGACTTTAGATTATTTTAGCTTCACTATTACAGGTTTACACATTCGTCTAGGAGATTGTTCCGTCCTATTATTCCACATTCTTCTACCAAATATATAGTGGTTAAAGGGCGTAATACCGGCTCCTACTGATGAGTCGCCAGTAAGCACGAAACGAATGTGCATGAAATTATACTTTCGGTTCATGCTGCCTTTGGTTTATCCTTCTGCTCACAACTGAACTAATTTGTTACTAGGTTCGCAAAACCTAATACATACTTGCATATATATTAGTTCTTCGCAACAAACAGTATTTAACTGTTTTATAATACGTTCGAATAAAAAGGTATGCTTAATTGTCAGCGTTAGCATCAGCGTTTGTTTAATTCTTTATCTCGGCAGAGCTAAAACTGTGGCCAAATTATAAACAAACTATTCCAAATTATATAATTAACCGAACACTGGTTCCACGGGCGGAAAAACAATTTAAAATTTCGTGACATCACGGATAGGCAAATATGTCAATCCATACGGATTAATTATATTTATTCTATAAATATCAATTAAAATTATAGTACACATACATGCGTGTATAAGTTTGTGTGTGTGTGAGGGTACTTCTATGTATGTGTGTAAAACAGAATAGTTATTAAGGCCGGATATTGGGGCAGATTGTAAAAATACTTTAGGAAGTAAAATAAATATACATTGTACCCTTCCTGTGTGCAAAAACAAAAAGAAATTTTATCAGATATAAGAAAATTTTCCTTCTCATGGTCTTCTCAAATATCTACTCATGAACATATCTTTATATATAAATTGGAAAGCAAAACAAGATAGAAATATGTGAACTAAGCGAGTGTGAAAAATAGAAACCAATCAAATTGCGTGCGTCATATCCAGTTCAAGCTCAATGCTTGTACGTGCTTCTTCTGCTTACATAAATCCGGCTGCAATTTGTTTATCCATAAGGCTTCGTATGTGGCTAGCTCCCTTTTGTTTTTGCATTTAGTAATTATTTTGAATGCTACGTCTGGAGAACATACGTGCGTTGTTTCGATGATGTGTTGTGCAATAGCAGACGTGTATTCACCATTTGGTTTAAAACAGGCGTTCAAGTTGCAATGTTCCCTCATTCGATTAATTAACCGTCTGGTCGATCGGCCTACGTAAGTTGATCGACAACTTGCGCATGTATATTGGTAAATAATATTTGATATCGACATTAACGGCAGTTTCTCTTTGATTGCTGGCAAAGGCAAGTGTGTTACCCTAAATAACACTCGTAGTTTAGCTGTATTAAATAAGCGTGTTAATGCTGCTTCAACTTTATTTTGTGCCATTCGGGAAACTGCATCCACCTTAAATGGGATGTTTAGGTAGATTGTTTTCTTTAGATCTATCTTGAATGAGGCTATCTCATTTGCCACATGTTGTTTCTTCTGTGCGTATGGTGTCAACTCCGTAGATTGGACTGGAAATGAAGTCCTGAGAATTCGGAAAAAATCGCCAAATCATAATTCACAAATATATTCGGACAAGTAGTACAAGGAAGGCTTCAGATTCACGTCCGCAGGAATATGTTAGTTATAGTAATTTTTGTCTAAATATTTCGAGATTTAGCTCTGTACATGGATTTTTATTAAAAAATTGGACATTCATCAGGTAGATAAAACAACATCGTTAATTAAATATTTCAACACAATTTTATGCTTAAAACATCGCCTCAAACCGGCATAAAATTAATTTTCAACAAGAACCACCTAAAATGCATAAATTCCTGGTTGCGGAGGACTAATATATACTCAATTATGTTTGAGGAATTTCGTATCTAATTACAAACGAGTTCTAATAAGTTCTGCAAAAGTTAGCATGGACAAAAATACCTCATGTACATATGTATTCAGTGGTTACTAGAGACTCATAGGTAGGTGCGAACACCATAACAATCCAAAAAATATATGGTCAATTATTTGTCGCCAAAATACATAATGGATTTTGAACGTAAAGCCGGCTCCTGATGATGAACCACCAGTAAGCATGAACTCATGCTTACGTAAGACAATATGCCTTTTTCATGCTGACATTGGAATATACTTCTAGTTATATTTGAGCTAAAATGTTACCCAATTCGCAATAGCTAAATAGGCAAATATAGAATAATAGTAAGATCACGTACAGAAACAGGTACAACAACAAAATAGTCTTAAAAAATATTAAGTTTGATTTTACACAGATTATTGCCAACGTTTAGGAAATGGAACGCAAAATCTCATAGAATAAAGCATGTATCTAAACCCCTTGGTTGTGATGCTATTTAAAATGGTGGTGATGATGGAGGTATTTATGCTGGTGTTGATACTGATAATTTTTGTGATGGTTATAATGATGGTGTTGCTGGTGTTGATAATAGTGGTTGATTTGGTAGTGGTGTAGGTGATTCTGTTGATAGTTGTGCTGGTAACGGCATTTATGATGTTGGTGTAGATGGTGGTGGATGTTATGTTGGTGGTGTTGGAAGTTGTGATAGAGATGATAGTGTGGATGGTTGTGGTACTGATGATAATCGTTTTGGTAGTGTTGGTGGCGGAGGTTGCTTTGGTGTGCGGTGATTATTGTACTGATTATTTTGGTGGTAAAAGTACTGATGATGATTCCGGTAGTAATGAATGTTAGATTGAGGTTGTTGATAGTTATTGTTGTTTTGTTGGTGATGTCGGAAGCAGTTATGACGGTGCTGCTGGTAATGATGATATTGAGGATGATTATGGTGATAGTGATGGCCGTTGTGACAGTGGAGATGGTAATGATGTTGGCGGTGGAGTGTTTGTTCTGGCGGAGATGGTAATGCTGATGAATGTGATGGTAGTGGTAATGAGAATGATTGCGGTTAAGATGTTTATGGTGTTAATGATGGAGATATTGAGGGTAGTCATGGTGGTGGTGTAGTGGTAATGATGATGATGATGATTGTGTTGATGACGGTGGTGTTTGTGATAATGAGGCTGGTAGTTTCGTTGGCCGTGGTCGAGCAGTATAAAATAACATGTTTATAGAAATGATAAATTATTGATTGAAAATCGAAGTGTAACAGAAAAACGTGGATTCTTTAGCAAATAAATGATATGCAATTTAACCTTACATTATTTGAAAGTAGCAGTCGTGTCATGTCAACGAGACCGTAGTGTGCCGCAAGATGAAGTGGCGTCAGTCCATTCTTTCCCTCAGCATTTACGTCTGCTCCTGCTTGCAGCAGAATTGAAGCAATTTGGTATTTTCCATGTTTCACCGCCAAATGTAAAGCCGTGAAACCGGACTGTAAGTAAGAAGAAACGATGAAAAAAATTATCTATTTTAAAGAGGATTTAATGTGAAGATATCCTACAATTGGTGTCTCAATATTAACTTAAAATACCTGATTAGTAACGAATTACTTTAATAAGGCACCGTTCCACTTCATCATTACATTTAAAAGAAAAACTATTTACTGAGATTGTGCTAGTATAGAAAACAGCTGTCAATATGCAATTACTATAATCAAGGTTGCGATCTTGATATAAGCACCTGACCCATTTTATACTTGCATGTCAGTATAAACTGAGAATTGTATAGTGTGGAGAGTGCAATTCATCCAGTAGACCGGATTCTTCCTTATTGGGAACTCATCATGTACTGGCCAGAATTTGCCGCTGAAAGGGTTCGAACCTGGGCACGTCTGCTTCGGAATCTGGTGCTTTAACCACTGAGCCAACCTGCCGCACACTACACACAATTTTCAACCATATACGAACCAATGGAACTTGGTTAGTCTTTTTTTCTTTCAGGTGGAGCTCATATGTCATCCATTAAGACCCAAAGTTCCAACTAACCATCCAAAATCTGTCATTACTGAACAGACACCACACTAAATGGGGAAGTGGTATTGAAATGAGCAGTTATTTTATTAAGCGAACATTGGTTGTGCGGGCGGTGATAACGATTACTATAATCAAGGTTGCAAACTTGATATAAGCATCTGACCCATTAATTACGTACATATGTCAGTATAAACTTAGAATTGTATAGTGTAGAAAAGGCAATTTATCCAGTAGACCGGTTTCGTCCTTATTGGGAACTTATCATGTACTGACCAGAATTTTCCGCGGATAGGGCTCGAACCTTGGCACATCTTGTACAGAATCTGGTGTTCTAACCACTGAGCCACCCTACCACACACTACACATAATTTTTAGTTATCTACTAACTAATCCATGTACGAAGAATATTTTTTGTAATAGGTTATTGCCTTTTTAAGGGTTACAAGTGAAATCTAATGAAATTTGATATGCAGTTTATCAGTTAGTTATTAAAATTATATAAAGAACTAGGGAATCTTTGGGAAACGAGAAGAATGCTCTTCGCAGATAAACTGATGTGCAAGAATCTTCCAAGTTTAAGAAAAATACCTAAGTCTATACACCATAAGAGGAAGCGCAAATACACAGGAAAGTAAGGGGCGCATTATTCCTTTACAACAGGAACGAAAAACTAGAAAGACTCGGTGAAATTCCCTATGGAACATGTAGCAAGATTAAATTCTCAATCAAGATTTGCGGAGTAGAAAAATATATTCATGAATGCATTGCTACTTGACTTGGTCAAACTTTGATTGAAATATAAAATTCTCGAGACTCAATCATTTATTGAAAATATGAATATATAACAAATATTCCCATTTGAACATTTTCAATTAAGATAACCACTGTTAACATACACAAACAATGAAAAAAATAACCACAAAAACAAAAGGCTTAAGCTTCTCGATATATATATATATCATATATATATATATATATATAGTATATATATATATATATATATATATATATACCACAGTATAAGCTTAACATTGCATTAAATAGCAAATATTATTCATCATCCGTAAGAGGTAATCATCAGAACTGCCGAAGCCGGTGTTGACATCGACAGCATTTGTTTTAATCTTGAAACTCATCCACTACACCACTGAATACGCACACTGCAAGCAATTGAAGGTTGTATAATGACGAAAGTGTGGCGATCAGTCTATCCCTTATGTTGTACCTTTTTGGTATCGCCTTCGACCAAATGTTTCAAGTAGCCTTACTCGACCTGGCATTATAGGAAACATTGCATTGGTTATATTACGCAACGCCTATTTTATACCACGAAAGCATATATACGAAAACCCGCACATGCAATTAAATTTATACATATATATATATAGAGTATATATATATATATATATATATATATATATATAGCACAACAACGTGAAAACTTGATCAAAAGTTCGATCCATCAGTACAAGAATAACCAGTTTTCAAACATCACTTTGTAGTAAAATAATAACAAGGCATACAAACACACATACACACACATACACAGACAAACACACAAGCCACTCACTAATCAACACGCAGGTAAACCTAAGCAATCATATGCAGTAAGCACGAAACGAATGTGCATGAGATTATACTTTCCGTTCATGCTGCCTTTGGTTTATCCTTCTGGTCACAACTGAACTAATTTGTTACTTGGTTCGCAACACCCAATACATACTTGCATATATATTAGCTCTTCGCAACAAACAGTATTTAATCATATGACTATTGCAAAGGGAAAGAATTAAAACGGGAAATACAAATTATTCCCATGCATTTAATCAAATAATTGCCTTTAATGGATATAAATGAATGACTGTAACGCGTAGTTACGCAATCTCGAATTAAACTAGCCAACATGCACGTGCTTAGTAAATTTGTTTAAATTTACCGAAAAATATACCGTCCAATATTCAAAGGCAATGAACATTTAATATATTTTTTGAATTTGTGTGGGGTGTCAGCTTCAAATTTAGCAATGCCGCGTTTTGCGAATGCGAGATGTAGCTTTGCACCAACAGTTTCACAAAGATCCGATTGATCACAATTTCCTTTTCTGTATTCTTCCCTTTCTTCCGAAGGCTTCAACATCGTTCATACTAAACATTGGAAATTCGGTTCTATCAAATCTTTGTTTACTTTGTGAAGCTGTTGGTGCAAAGCTACAACCCGCGTACGCAAAACGCGGCATTGCAGAATATTCAATATATTTATATATACATAACTTATCAGTATAAAATATGCATTGCCAAAGGCATCAAAGGAAATTCATCAAGTAGACTATTGTCGCCTTAATAACTATAATCAAGGTTGCGATCTTGGTATAAGCACCTGACACCATTAACTACTTACATATGTCAGTATAAAATAAGAATTGCATAGTGTAGAAAGGGCAATTCATCCAGTAGACCGATTTCATCCTTATTGGGAACTCATCACATACTGGCCAGAATTTGCCGCGGACGTGATGAGTTCCCAATAAGGACGAATCCGGTCGAATGTATGAAATGCCTTTTCTACACTATAAAATTATTAGTTTCTTTTGGCATATGTAAGTAATTAATGGGTCAGGTGCTTATATCAAGATCGCAACCTTGATTATAGTTATTGCTATTATCGGCCGCGCAACCAATGTTCGTTTAATTGTCGTCCTTATTGGGAGCTCGTTAAATAATATCCATAATTTTCTGCGGAAAGGGCCTGAATAAGGCACATTCGCTTCAGAGCCTGCAACACTATCCACTATACCACTTGTACTGCGTACTACACGTATATATATGTAATATACCAATTGATTTCTTTCCTTCAGAAGGAATTTACTTGGAACCTCTTGAGACATAAACATATAACTAGTCAGCCCTGCTCTGTCAGTATACAAAAGACAAGATGGAACTTGGGGACGTAATAAAGAAGCGAATTCTGATGGTAGGATTTTTGTTATGTATATGTTTTAAGGATCAAGTATCGCAGTGAATAGGGTCGCAAACTCTGCAGCACGCGTGCCCCGTTTCAAGTCTCGTCCGCAGCAAATTCTGCACAGTAATTGAAAAGTTCCCAATAAGAATGAAACCGATCTACGGGATGAATGGCCTTTGTGGCCTGATACAATATTGAGTTTATGCAAACAACATATAAGGCGAAGTAAAATAAAACCTAACTAGCATGACTAAAAGCAGTTGCTAATCCAGTTTATATTAGATGTTGAGCAATGCGCTGCGCTACTAAGAAATGGCTTCATCACACATTCGCATCTTAACAGCCCTTGACGATCACTAATATACGCAAAATCCTTCAAGTCAAACATTTATAGAATCCAAACTGAACCGTTCACTTAAGGTTTGCAATATTTTCCGGAATTATTGTACCTTTTTAACGCTAATTACGTTTATTATTGATTATATATATATATATATATATATATATATATATATATATATATATATATATATATATATATATATATATATAATTAGGAAAACACAAATAACAAAGTGGATAAAGCCCATTTATTTCGTGAATACTAATCATCTCTTATACAATCATACATATTTATACATTTTGGGTTTTCAATTGATTATGCTAGTGGTAACAAATCTGACTCGTTTTTACTGCTGTTTCTTGTTTTGACTAGTTGGTGAGTGTGTATGCGTTTGTGTTTGTGTGTATGCGTGTTTGCATGTAAAGGTCATTCTCGCAGTATTGCGAAGTGATGTCTGAGATCTTGTCATTATTGTTTGGATAGCTTGAGAATTAACCATTTGTGCGCATTTTTCACTGTTACATATACAAGTGATATTTTTCCCAGTATAGTTGATCGTTTCACCTCGTTGCGCAAAGTTGTCGTTTTCACGTGGTAACAACGCCAGTGTTGATTGCAGTGTTAAACGCTCACATTGTTTGGAGACTTCTGTCATCATATGCGCCTCTGTTATTTCCACTTCAGTTTGTTGCCAATCCGATTGTACGTTTGTTGATTCTAGTCGAGGGCCTGTTTGTTCTTGGCTGGATACTAGTAGATTGTTGTTGAATTTTGTTATTCTTGGCCAGTCGATAAGAATATCATGTTGATGAAACTTTTGAATATTAAGGTCAGGTGTTTGTTGTTTTATGTAAAGGGCTTCGTAGATAAATAATAATTTTTCTGATTTTGCTTTATATAGAATTGTGAAATTGACAGGGTGCCCCGTTGCCAATATATGATCGGAAATAGCTGATTTTCCTGACGGTGGCAAGCCTTTGTTAATCAATTTCTGTGGCAAATGTTGCTGGATTCTGCTTATCAATTGCTTCTTCGTACGTCCGATAAATGTGCTACCGCACAAACATGAGAATTTGTAGACTATGAATGATTTGGAGAGAATTGGCAATTGATCTTTGGCATCCAACCTCATGATTTTCTGTGTACTAAATGTCATATTAACTTGAACACTGGGAAAGTTGTCCATAGTTATTCTATTCAGCCGCCGTGCAATTATTGAGGCTGGTACGTCGCCTCTAAATGGTAAGTTTAGGAAAACCTGCTTGCCGGTATCCTCTCTAGTACGAATCTGCCGTGGTCTGATGTTGACATCAATGAAACGCTCTGGGTAGTTGTTCATTAGCAAAATTTTCCTGAGGTAGCCCAGTTCTTCCTCAATCTTGTGTTCAGAGCAGATCTTCCTGATTCTGTTTGCTAGGTTGTTTACTAAGTAGTGAATGTATTGTCCGGTGAAAGTGGATTTTCTATGTATGGCCAGTGTCAAATCTCCTTTTGCTTCTCGAGTGAGTTTGATGTCAAGGAAGGGAAAACTGTCGTCTTTCTCTACCTCGAGAGTGAATTTGATGTCTGGATCGACTCCATTTGCTTGTTTGAGGATTTCGGAAGGGTCTGCTGCTTCTGAGATGAACAACAAGATATCATCTACATACCTTTTGTAGAGTGCGCACTGGTCAATTATACCTTTTAGGCTCGTTTTTTCCAGGTGATACATGTATACATCTGCCAGGAGGGGTGCGATGCAACTTCCCATAGCTACACCATTGATCTGACGGTAGTATATCCCTTCGAATGTAAATTGCGTTTTTAGTACATGCTAATATGAGGTCTTTGATGTCATTGGTGTCTATAGGGAAGTCAAAAAACTCATTTTTGATGAGGTCATACAAGATCTCCGTTCTCTTATCCGGTGGTATGTTTGTAAATAAGGATGACAGGTCAAGCGAAACCATTTTATTCTGTAGGATGTTCTTCCCCTTCAATTCATTTGCTAGTTCGAAGGAGTCCTTGATAGTGTTAGCGTTTATGATGCTCCGTATTAGTTCATAGAAATATCAATGAGTACACATGTGCATCCCGCACAAAGCTAGATGGTTCGTTGAGTCGTCTCTTCGGTTTCTACCAAGGCAGTTCTTGCTAGTTTTGAATTAGGGACCCATATGGACGAAATAATGGTCTAAAAGGTGAATGACATTTGCTATCTTATGCAAGTTTAAAGTCATTTAACCAATATATATGTATGTATATTCAGTAATAAAAATTTAATTCATTATGTCTATTTAAATATGTATAATATATGCATAAACTGCATGTAATAATTTAAAATTTGATGCCGAAATGAAGGTGTTCAACTCAAAATTTCTAAGACTACGTGCTCATGCATCTGGTCGTCCTACATGCTGTCGTTCGAAAAAACGGACCACTGCTTAATCCAAACGGCACATATGGTTTATGTTATCCAATTCGTTTTCGAAAACACGTACAACGATATGCTATGAATAGGAGATAGGGAATCGTTAAACAGTGTGAACTAAAACTAATTAACTGGCTTCACGTAATCTAATTTCATAAGAAAATTTTGCGATACAATATATTTTTTAAATGCAAAAAAGACATAACCTAAGTTCGCAACATTGATGCAAGTATGAACTTTTATTAGGAAGAGTGAAGGCTGCAATGCAAAAATCTACATTTTTAGAATCAAGCATCAAATATTTTCGACTTTGTGATCGCACACACGAGCGCAAGCATTAATTTCTAAAATATGTTGCGTCACGTTTATTTTAAGAGTTGCACGGGATGTAAGACGACAGATATTCAATTAGAAAAACAAGAAACTTTGAACAACATCATATATGTCACTATTATTTTAAGTGTAAAGGGTAAGCAGTAGAAAAGCTCTCTTTTCTGCATGGCACTGAATGAGGCTAACGAAAGAGTCTATCGGATACCAGATATGATTTCGTAAGAAGGGCCACTAGAAATTCAGTGCTTAATGTTGTGTGGAAAAAACACTCCAGATTAAAACAAAATGTACGCAATCACACACCCATATTAACAAGGCAATGAGCTATTAAGGACAATCTCAGCATACATATATATATATATATATATATATATATATATATATATATATATATATATATGATATTGATTGGTTCGAGTCCTGTCCGCGGCAAATTCTAGCCAGTACATGATGAGTTCCCAATAAAGACGAAACCGGTCTACTGGATGAATTGCCTTTTCTACACTATACAATTCTTAGTTTATACTGACATATGTAAGTAATTAATGGGTCAGCTGTTTATATCAAGACCGCAACCTTGATTATAATAATTGTTATCACCACCCGCGCAACCAATGTTCGTTTAATTAATGGCATGATTTGGATAATAAATAGGTTATCAGTATAAACTAAATATTGCACTAGGCATCAAAGGCAATTCATTAGAGTTGCCAAATAGTTTCCACCTGAAGGAAAGGCTAACCGAAAAATTAATTGGTATACGATTGAAAATTGTCTAAAGTGTGCAGCAGAGGTGGCGCCATGGCACAATTGCTGGACTCCGATGCATACGTGCTCCAGTAAGAACCCCGATCGCGACAAATTATGGCAAGTATTTGGTGAATTCCCAAGAAGGACGCAACTGGTCTACTTGATGAATTGCTTAAGCTAGATTATGCAGCGTTTAGTATATGCCGACAATATATATATCTATATATATGATTAGAGATATTGGACCCACACTGTTGCTTATATATATATATATATATATATGTATATATGTATATATATATATATATATATATATATATATATATATATATATATACTGACCTAAACATAACAAAAGACGCAAATTGAATTAACATATCAGACCATAGTTTTGTTGTTATTAGGCGCCTCTGCATTTGTAGCTAGATCTACCGAGTATGTACTCCACAGACCACCAGTTGCTTACAAGTAGTACAGCTCACAGCCTAGGTTATGTAACCCGAAATTTTGTTGCACTTTCAGATTCATCCAAACTCAGTTTAACTAGTTTTTATATGTCCATCATGTCAGAAATCCAAGCAAATTAACAAATTCATTGACAAACAAAATGGTATCAAGATGTTAAGCAGACAACATAATTGTCATACTGAATGAAGAAGTAACGTTTTTAAGCGATCAACTATAGATTCTGAGTTACATTAAGGAAACGGTCAAATACTTGGTCTAAATAGCAAAAATAACCAGTCAATTTTGTTGGATATGCTATTACAACACAAAAAACTAAACTTTAAATTGATTTTAAAAAATCTATTTACTGAGTTAAAATTATAATTTGTAAAATAACGTGTAACTAAGGGATGAATCCCGGCCTACCTTAATTTTAAAATATATGTAATACAAAAGTAGGTTCATATTATGTAAAAAATGACCGCAAACGATTCAAAATTAATTTTACTATAAAATATACCCGGGGGACCATATTAACAAAAAATTAAACTTGATAAGTTCAACATTTAAACGTTCACATGTGTACCCAAATATTGCATTTTTTAATATTTCACAGTAACCGCCTCAATTTGGATTTATCACGAGCATTACCAGAGTTCAACACTAAAGTGAGTGACGTGAGACCATTTAAAATAAAAGTATATCAATGCATTAACAAATTCAACTGTATCTAGCAACGTCAGATGTATCATGAATTAAAACTTTCACTGTAATGTCCGTATTTTAAAACCAATATGCAACTACAGGCGTAAAGTTTCAGCAACATTTGCAACATCTATTCAATTTACATAAACTCAAGCATTTTTGCGCAAGATCGATGTCCACTGAGAAGTTCTTGAACAACAAACACCCGAAGCAATCATAAATATTTAGGCCTCCCGAAAAGCCGTTCCCACAACAGCCTAAGACTTTAAGGCAGAACTATCAAGACCAATACATCGGACCTCGATTGCTGCAAGCTTGTCATACATTATTGCTTATCGTAATGTTTTTACTAAGTGAAGATGCGGTCTGACGTCAAACTGTTGATGAATTCAGAAATACTTTTGTCCAGCCACGAAGGCGTTGATTTAATTGTTACATTTCAGTCAGTCACTAGAATTGCCTTGATGGCCTAGGAAGTAGGATTCGCTAGCGACATTCCAAGCCAGTCACCTAAATAATGAAATCTGCATTCAATAACTAGAAGCTTAGGTGACAAAACTCAATTTAATTAAGCAGAAAAGCGGATGTAACGAATTAAAAAAAAATCAGGTAAATGTTAGAAACGCATCTTATCTCGTAATTGTATTCATGTTAAAACATGATGAATTATCTTACTATTTAAGCAATGTAACTTGAATCAAAGTAGTATCCTTTAGATAGCCGTTTAAATTACGATTAATTTTTAACAACTAGAACAGACAAGAGGAACACCTTTCTACATGGTTTTGTAATTAAAACTCAATTTTATTTATCGATTGTCATTCAGTCAATGTAAAATTTCGAATCTCTTATCATAATGAATAAAAATGTTTTATATCCGCTTTTCAAAATTTCAAGCAGTTAGCGATCGATATTTCATTAAAATCGTAGAACATCAATCACCTTTGTTCTGGTATCCATGCGCACATATGCTTTTAACAACAACTGAACGACTTCTACGTAACGTTGCGACGAGGACATCATTAAACTACTGTCTTCGCGTGCGCCGTTTGTACCCAATTCTTCCATCAATTCGGCGCCAGGATGCTCCCCGACTAGGCCAGCACCATCTACTACATCGCCATTAGTTGTCATAGTCCCAATTCCAGCGCCGTTGTACCACATACCGGACGAGGCCTTGGCAGCAATATGCAGCGGAGTATAAGTGTCTAACGAGGCAGCCTCGACATCAGCACCAGCTGCTAACAAAGCAGCTACTAATTCCGGTTGGCCTGTACGACAAGCAACATGCAAAGCGGTCTGATTGCCCTGGTTAAATTATTTGCATAGTGGTACAGAAAAAAAAAGTTTAATGAAAACAGGTATTTAGCTGATTGCTAATTTTAATGTGATAAAAGTAGTTATAAAAAATAATTCAGAAAATCGTCACTTTCCATACAATAGCAATTTATTCTCGAACAAGTGAAGCAGGATGCTATTTAATATGGAGACTAGTTACTGCAGGATTTTATCAATGAATTAAAGTAAAAGCTTAGCACACCCTTATGCATTTTCCTAAAAAATTCTTGTATCCGTATAATTTGTGTGCAAAATTACAACGGCTGCTGGCCCAGTATTAGCCAGGTCTGGCAAAATGATGTAAATGAACAAACCTAAGATTTACAGAGTAACCGATTTAAAAGTTTGTACGCTCAGCCAAAGCTCAGCCTTCAATACGAAGTTACCATTTTATTACGAAATATTGTTATAAGCGTGAGTGGTTTAAGTTTTCTATTAGTGTGATATTTAAAGGGTCTGTTTATCATTTATATGGTACAGTTGACTTGATTTTGGTCATCAGTTTAGTGTCAGCTAGTTGCCAATCTAGGTTTCGTATATGGGTCGTTTGAGGAATGTTTGCACAGTTGTTGCTCGCAGAGATGATTTTGTTTGTTAGCCTTTTTGGTTATAATTTACAGAGTGCGCAAATTTGGTGACAATCGTAGAGTTACAATACCTTGCGAAGCTCGTAGTCTTTGAGCGCTTGGCGATACATAGGTTTTTTCAAATTTTAAAACGCAACTTGCAATTGCGGGACAATGGATAGCATTTATTGGTCGGTAAAACATTGATTCCCTTAACATTTGCAGACGCGCAGTTTGTGTTGACACTTGATTAGTGGGTTCTCACTTGTTCCGAGACTCTGAAGGCGTCCAAAATTAGTATTTTATAAAATTGTTCGAGAAATAATATTTTACGAATTTCTTCCAAATTTTCGGTACTTCATTTCCGGCTCCATCTTCAGGGTTGGCACCATACGCACAGAAAAGACCGATTTGTGGCAAATGTGATATCCTCATTAAAGTCAGATCTCTTTATATTTATTATACTTCCCAAAGTATTGGTTTTTGTCTGCTCCAATATCCGCTCATCATACCTATTCTACTTTACTAACATGTATCCACGTAAATAACCATTTCCCCTACAAACAACAACCTATACACAAATTCACAAAATATAAATTGTCACTTATGCGAGGAGAATAAACAAACCATATGTATTGACATGCACAACTATACATCATGTCTCGATTTATTTTTTTTTTGACGAGTATAAGGATCAACTAAATTTTAATTATATTTCAGTATTTTTGTTTCCTGTTCTTCTGCCTAGATGATATAAATAAATAAAGATATATATATATATATATATATATATATATATATCATATATATATTTGCACTATGTGCAAAAATAAAAATAAATTTTATCAGATACTAGAACGTTTCTTACTCAATTTTCCAAGTATCTACAAAGTAATATATATATATATATATATATATATATATATATATATATATATTGATAGGCAAAACGAAAAGAAAATGCAAACATAGAAAGGGTGTGTTATAAGGGAACAACCAATCAATTGCGTGCATCACCTCCAATTCAAGCTCAATACACGACCATTTTTTCAGCTTGCATAAATCAGGCTTCAGTTTGGTTATTCACATACGTTGCTAACTCAGTTATATTGTTGCATTTAGTATTAAACTTCAAGGCCACGTCTGGAAAGCATACGTGTCAGGTTTCAATTGTGTTGCACAATTGCGAACCTGTATTTACCATTTGATTGGGCACAGACGTTTAAATTGCGTTTTTATTTCATTATGGTTACTAAACGTCTGATCGAACGTCTCACGTAAGTTGATTGACAGATTTCGCATTTATATTGATAAACAATATTTTAAGTAGAGTTAATAGCTGCTTCTATTAAATTACTGGAAAAGGAAAATGTAGTACCTTCAATAATACGCATAATTTGGTTACATAAATGTGCGTGTTCATGCCGCTTAAAATTTAGTCAGTCCTGTGCGGGAAAGAACATCTTAAAGGAGATTTTTAAGTAAATTGCATTTTTCTGACCCTAAATATGTCTGTTTCTCGTGATTTCCTCTTTTAACAATTTACTTCATCAATTTTCTATGATAACCATTAGACATAAGACAGATGTTTGCTTCATGATATTCCTCGTCTATTGAATCTGAACTGACCAATCTATCAATTCTTGAAAAAAAGCTACGAAACGGAATTGGTTTATGGTAAATTGTTTCACCTGTAAAAATCTTGCTTTCGTTGTACATCCAAGAACGTTAGTCAATCGAATTTCTCATGCTCTGACGTTAAAAATTATATTTTTATGCGCTTTATTAAAACTTTAAGACAGTGTTCGTGATAGCTAGCAGTTGTTAAGGATAAGGAAACTATCATTAACATAACACATTGATTGTGAACATTTACTCATGTCACTCTTTAATGATGTGTTCTCAAGGTGAAATAGGAAAATCTCAGCCAACACTGGAAAAAGGGGCTCCCAATTGCCACACCATTAACTTGTTTATGGATACTTCCATTAAAATGACACTGTACATATATCGTGCATAATAAGAGAAACTTGTGTATAATGGGCCCTGGCACCGTAGATGGTAATATGTTTTGTTCTACCGCTTGTATTATAATGACAATTGTTTCGTCGATTGAAAAATTTGAAAACAAAGACGAAACATAAAAAAACACTGATAATCTTGATTTTAACATTCATATATTGCGTTCTGTTAACAAGCTCAAAGGAATCGGAAACAGAATAATTAACCAGACGTTTGTGTAATGTTTCCCGTATAAGAACTGAACACTTTACCAATACATGGAACGGAGAAATGACCATTGAAAATATTAGTCTCATAGGACCACTTTTATGTGTTTTACGTGGTGCGTACATTTGTATAATTAAACGAACATTGATTGCATTGACAGTGATAGCAATTATTTAAATGAATTTGTGGTTTTGTACTAAAAATTCATATATATAATGAGACTGGTGTTTACATCAAGGTCGCAAACTTAATTCTTACATTTAAATGATGAACCTCTTTGTGCAGTGCCGCCCTTTTTATTGTGGATTTGACCGCATTTTTATTGTGCGGGACAATTGGTAGCACTCTTAGGTCGGTAAAATCTTTAATTTTGATCATTTTCAGGTGCTCCGATTATTGGCCTCGATTGAAGGGTTCTCACTTGTCCCTTCTTTTTTAAGCCTTCAATCAGCTGATTGTCTGAAACTGACGTTGGAAAAAGATTTTCCATTGTTCTTTTCCAAAATTTTCGAGACATCATTTCCAGTCTCATCTTCAGTGTTAAAACAATACGCGCAGGAGTAAAACACAACTTGTGGCAAATGTGGTGTCCTCATTCAAGACAGATATATTTACATTTATATTAATTCTAAAAGTATTTTTTTAATTGTCTTCCTAATATCCGGTCTTCATACCTAGTCTCTAATACTCAAATGTATACAAAAACTTATCCCTGTCCCCCTTCGCGCACACAACTGCCTATAAACATGTGTATTTTACTAAAGTGACATTTATTGAATAACTATAAGCACACCTAATGGATTGACATGCACGCCTATCAATGATGTCTATATTTTAATTTCTGTTCCGGACGCAAAGAAGAATCAACAAAATTTTGATTTCAATATTGCAGTAATCCTCACACTGTCTATAATCGATTGCAAGCAGGATGGGATTAGGTAAACTGGGGGCATGTGAGGATTACTGCAATACTGAAATCAAAATTTTGTTGATCTTTCTATGCGTCCGGAATAGAAATTAAAATATAGACATCATTGATAGCGTGCATGTCAATCCAATAAATGTGATAATAGTTATTCAATAAATGTCACTTTAGTAAAATACACATGTTTATAGGTAATTGTGTGCGCGGAGGGGGACAGGGATAAGTTCCTGTTGTTCTGTCTTTCGGTATGAAATTCGCACCCTCTAAATGTAAGATACTGTTACAGGATCACCCACCACTCACTCCAAAGTTGCGACTGCAGAATGAAGATCTTGACATAGTCGACAGGTTTACATATCTTGGGAGCTCTATCAATAACGTAGGCAATATGTCCGACGAGGTGAGAATACGGATCGCGAAAGCTAGAGTAGCTTTCTCGAACCTTCGTCATTTATGGAGAAACGCGAATATTTCACCTTGCCTTAAAGGTCGTGTTTACAATGCATCTGTACGCTCAGTCTTACTATACGCTAGTGAAACTTGGCCTCTTAGAGTTGATGATCTGAGACGCTTACAGGCATTCGATCATCATTGTTTGAGAAGTATAGCACATGTTGGTTACCAACAACGAATAACTAACGTTGACATCCGTAGACGTATTTTTGGATCTGACAATAAGTGCTCGTCTTTAGAAAAGCAAATAAGGCTCCATCAACTTCGTTGGCTCGGTCACGTTTTGCGTATGCCCTCATTCCGATTGCCCAATAGAGCTCTGTTCTCTCATCCAGCACCAAATTGGCGTAAGAAACAAGGTGGGCAGATTTTGACATGGCAGAAACAATTAAAGTCACTTACATCCAAATTGGGTAGTATAGGATCCACTCGTCTGCCGGGATGGGGTCCTCATGCACATCACAGTTCTTGGTTAGAAACCCTTAGCGATATGGCAGCGAATCGAGCTCAGTGGCGATCTTGTTGCAGATGTATAGTAGAATCATCTTCGTAACTTTCTTTTCTTAGTAGGGCAAAGTTAGCTGCGAGGTTCGGTTTGTTTATGACGTGATACGGTGAAATCCACAAGGAAGCTGTGTTGCTGATGTCGCCTTGCCCGAATGCTAACTTGGCCATAATGGTGTTGTGGAGAGGTTTAGTTTGCCTCATTTCTGTGAGTTATCCTGATAAATTTACTCATAGTAGCAAGGTTTTCCTTCTCTCTCTACCCCTCTCCCTCTCTCGTAAATCTCAATAATAATTTATCTAAATTTACTTATATACTTTTTTTCACTCCTTATGGTTATATGGCAGTGAAACATTAGTCACTTGACTTTTGTGTGGCTGGAAATGATGATGATGATGATGGGATAAGTTTTTGTATACATTTGAGTATTAGAGACTAGGTATGAAGACCGGATATTAGGAAGACAATTAAAAAAATACATTTAGAATAAAAATAAATATAAATATATCTGTCTTGAATGAGGATACCACATTTGCCACAAGTTGTGTTTTACTCCTGTGCGTATTGATTCGTACATTGTTGGTGTAGGTGATGAAAATGTTTTGTGCTTTTGTGCAACGGCCTTATCAGTTAACCCGGCATTGGTAGAGATTTTAAATTCACTTATTAATTTACGCTAAACTTTGTCTAGTTCGTCTGATGTACTCTCCAGACGCATGAAGTTTGTATTATCGATCAATACGTTCTCTATCTTTTTCATACAACTTGATTTGTCCATTATGACTACACCCTTGCCTTCATCAGCGCGTAGAATTTTGATTTTTATGTTTCTGCTGATAACTTTAAGCTCTTTTAAATGTTGCTTTGTCAATGCATGTTGTTCTGTGTAATTTAACAGTTTCAGATATGAAACCGAACCAACTATATTAGTTTTAGCCTAGTTTTTATAATAAATTCTTTTAGGTTTTAAATCGAATGCTTGTTCGATTAGCAATTCAAATGTTGCCACCGTTCGAGCAACCTATATATATATATATATATATATATATATATATATATATATATATATATAATCTTGCCAACAAACGTAAACGAATTTATTATACATTTCTGAGTTAAATATTCGTTTCAAACAGAGACGACTTTAAATATGAATCTAGTAAGCAGGAGCAGTAATTATTCAATTGGCAATGGTAGACGGTTACGTCGTATGCCTCATAATCACGACAGGAGCAACCTCATTGTTTCTACAAAAATTATCTAAACATTTCTGCTTACTAGAAAATTATATAGAATATATAAAAATTACCATTGCCTTTGCGTCAACTTTAACTCCACTACGCAACAACAGACGACCCATCTCACCAGCGTGTATTCCAGCATGTGAGGCGAGATGTAAAGCTGTTTCGGCACGAGTAGTGACAGCGTTTGCATTGGCCCCCCTCTGAATTAGCAGAGTAGCAACAGCTGTATGTCCCATGAAGGCAGCAACATGCAATGGAGTCACCAAAGACTGGAATGTATACAAAGAAATCATGGTTTAACAAATATTAAACGTCAAAAAGTCAAAAGACGAACATATTTAGTGATAGAACATCAGAATTTAATCAAAATTGATTTTTGAATGTTGGTTGGGCAGCGTGTTCATCATGAGTCAATTTTCCATACTTGAACTCTATAAGTAACCGGTTCAGATTAGTTCTTTGCTCCGACTTTTAATCCGCCGAGTACTCGTAACCACTTTGAGCAAGATGCAATGTCTACATTTTTAAAATAGGTAAGCTCGGTTTTACCGCACTGGTAGCAATTTCTTGCTGTCATTACCCGTTTTAATCAAGACTTGTGTAAAGATAAATACAGTGGTATTGTTGCAAATTTAGTAGAATATCTCGCGACTGAAGCTCTTGAATTAGCAGCGAATTCCACAAGAGGCAATGACAAAATTTCACGATTTGCACTACTTCCTGTCTTTCACATTGTATTTACCTGATTTTCGGATTGCGTACCGAAATATTTGAATCCACTGTCATCATGATTTTTGCAAATATTTCGGTCTCCAATTACGGAGACCTTTTTCAATGCCAAACACATCACACACTTAGTTGACAATCAATATGTCAAGTCACATTGTATTGCCACAGTTCACCCTGCCATATAATTCACTACCACACAACTGTCACGGTCATGAATATGTGTGGGCTATAAGTGAGCAGCAGTTTGTCCATTCCTCGTGGAGATTGCGCTTTTATAAATGCGTATATAGGTGTACTCGTGTGTTTAGAATTTATCGATAAATGAGGCACAATGCGGTATTTTACCGAACAAAAGCAAATATGCTTTAAAACCAATTAAGATATCGAAAAAGATAGCAAATAACAAATTTACAAGGCTCAATTAAAGAACCTGGATTTTGAATGACGAAACACCATAGCTAGATATGAAAACCATTAGGCCGGAGAGAAAAACAGAAAATCTTCAATTTAAAGCCAAATCCATAACACTATGATTTAACAATATTTGATTGCGCGGGTGGTGGTTACAATTCTTTAAATCAAGTTTGCGAGCTTGAAGTAAACACCAATCCCATTGTATTTAACCAGTCGTCGAGCAACATAACAAAACTACCGCCAGCCGCAACACACTGACGCGTTTCGACCTTCCATGATCATCATCAGAGTACGACGGCAAACTGACAATCGAGAATCAAACCGCATTGAACATATATGGAACTTTGATTTATATATATATTCATTGCGGTTTGATCCTCGATAGTCAGTTTGCCGTCGTACCTTAACACTATATTTTATCACCTAAATCAAGTTTGTCGATTTTAAATTCAACAGAGCCATCAAAGACTTTTACTGGCGTATTTAATTATTTGTTAGCTAATAGAAATTGGGAAACTGACCAACAAACACTAAATATCAACGCAGAAATAAAATAATGTGAAAGGATGAATTGCGAGTCCAGTCCTTAGCTGTCCTGAGAATGAACTAATGATTTGCAAGGAAGATTAATCCTGTTCGACTTTTAACATTGCACACTAACAAACGTGACAATTAAGACTATTAAGAACCGATGATAGTTTTAATGAAATAAGATACTTGATCTTAAAGCATGAGAACTTATGCTATTACGATATTTTTTATATCTACATACTCAGCTAAATCTCAGTTTCTATATAAGAACAGAAACGTTTTTTCGTTGTAGTATCAGCTGTAACAGAAGAGAAATAAAACCCCAAATTATCCTTACTATTAATTTATTGATTTTTAAAACGAAACAAAGGTCGAAATACAATTGTTACGACCCTGTGTTAGTCGGTGGTGTAGAGCTTGATACGTTGTTAAAAGAAGCAGACGGATCTTAATAATGAGGTATCACGAAGAATTTTAGGCGAGCGTGTGATAACTCTTCAGTCGCAAAGGGAAGAGTCTAAAACAGAATTATGGTTTTTTTTGACCAAAGGACAAATCAGTAGCTCCAATTTTCTTGAAAATATGACCAGAAAAATTACCGCCCTGTTTTTCTTTTTTCGTGACTTCTTAACTTCGAAACAAATGTTGTTGAATGACCGCTTTGATTCGTAGAGCATAGGCTTGTACATTTGCATTACTCTGTATTATATAAAAAATCATTTTTCCTATATTACGTTGTTTAAGGTACTGTTCTTCAATATGAACAATGTAGAACTTCCTACACAATATTCACCTAAAGAAGGAAAATTAGCCGAACCATGATCAATTTCTCTGGCTTCCGCGCGTTGGCACTGATATCCTTTAACTATAAAAAGATGGATAAAGTGCCTAAGAGAATCTTTAATTCGTATAGAAAAGTGGTCGCTATAAAAAAGCGTAGAAAATTAATCAATTTCTATTCTGTTCTAATATGAATATTAAAAAAATCAAAGTCTAGTTAAAAGCTACAGTTCCATTCCAACCGCTGAAATTTTCGCACTCGATCTTTCTCGCATATCAGAAACTCAATAAAAAGAGGTACGCATGTATCCAAACACAAACACACACACACACACACACACATATATATATATATATATATATATATATATATATATATATATATATATATATATATATATATATACATTTACTATGCAAACGATAAAAGTTCAACTTAGTGTGAACCGCGTTTATACGTCACAAAATGTGGATACAAATAGGAAACTTAGCTATATCTAAAAGTTTATTTCGAAACGGCATGCAAATAAGTTAACAAGATGAGGTCACGCGAGTGGTGAATTAGAAATAATGCAGATTTTTAAAACTGAACGAATTTGTCACAGGAGTTAAAACTGAGGTCAGCGCTGCCACAATCCGGAGGAACTATCAAAGAAGAGTAGCAGTTAGTTAAATGAAGGTTGCGAGCTTGATAAAAGCACCAACGCCATTATATATAAAATTTTCGGTATAAACCATGAATTACATGAGGTATCAAGGGCAATTCATGCAGTAAACCCATTTCGTCCTTATTCGGAACTCCTCAAGTATTGCGCAGAATTTTGTCACGGACAAAGCCCGAATCGAGGAAAAATTCTGGACAATACTTAAATATTTACCAATAAGGCCGAAACCTGTATACTGCTATCTTATAAAACGCTTATTTTATACTACCTATATATATATATATATATATATATATATATATATATATATATATATATGGGATTTGTGTCAATATCAACCTCACAACCCTGATTTAACTAATTGATATTATAACTCGCGCAATCATTGATTGTTTATTTGTAGAAAGTGTAGCAAGCCTGATTAATTAGATTCAAATCAATCTAAACCATTAAAAATGTATTTGAATCACGAAAGACTTTCACTCGTTTTACGTTAGTCAAAACTACTAATAAAGACAGAATCTATATTGAAAATTACCACGTAAATAAAAATAGGTCAAAATTAAGTTCTAATCCATAATTATTAAATGCACCTTACAAATGTACATAAGGCTTGGAGTGTAATGCCGGTTCCCATCGATGAAAAGCTAGAGCGTAGGAAACACGCGTCAATCAAATAGCAGCTTTTGCTCATACCGACTTTGGTAATTACTCCCGGTTCTCAGTAAATTAAAATTTAACTCGATACGCCACCTATAATACATAAATTGATTCAAGTAAGTAATAAAACTAACCATGTTTGCGTATTATTAATATAAATTGATGAATTAATTGTGCATTGCAAGACAACTTTGCCACAAAGCGGGTCTATAGAGTACAATTAAAAATGTCAATTTTCACGAGCAGTCAACTCGGCGGCAAAGTTTGGTGCCTCATAGACGGATTGCGAGGTGCTTTTCCAAGCAAAACCCAAAGGGGAATAACGCACAGCTGTAACTGTCAGCCACAATACTCTTACTCCGAAACTAAACCAACTACATGAATTGAACATACTTTGATGAATAGAGTGCATATGTATATCTATATGTGTACTCGTATTCATTCATGTGAATATAGCGCTGTCTGTTCGTTGTTGTATAATATATGCACATAATCAAACTCATTCTCCTTTGCTTTTCAAAATTCACAGTATAAAGTAACATTTGCAGTCAAATTGATTTCTGGCGAAACAATCTTTTTAACTGTGTTGTATAGGTTTGCTATATGATGAATTTTCCATGCACAATTTGTTTCTCAATAAAAATTAATGTAAAGAAATAGAGAAATAGCTAAAGAAATTATAATAACGCGTTTTTTAACGTGAATCCAATCATTTATCATCTTCTATAGACGCGAAATGATGAAACCACTATCCTGAGATATGTGACATAAACGAAGTAAGTGGTCTGCCCATTTAAATATTATCTGCTCTGAAAAATGGTATGACAAGCCAGCGGAACAATAATATACATATTAAGAGATACCAATATTTTAAAGAATCGCATTTTTTGTAATTGATCAGCAATGGACTTTTTAAGCCAGTTGCATTAAGAAAAGCAAGCACCGATGGTGTCATTTGAACATACGGCATCAAATATAGTAGCATATTATTTATGTAAATATATGTTAATAGATAACATAAAATGCTTATTTTTAGCTCTTCATCTGTTCGAGTTTCGGTAGTGGCCCCAGCTTGTGGGGCGTTGATCATGATAGTCAAAATCACGAAAAGTTGGAAGGACTGCCTAACAAATTAGGAATATTTGAATTACGAATAACATTTTATATCGGCAACGGCGATTTGGATGGTTCAGATAAGCCAGATAATCTCTTTTTACCAGTAACTGTTGCCTATGAAACACCGAAATGAGTTAAGACTTTAAGAAAATGGTCGAGTGATGATATTAATAGAGTCAATGTACTTGGAACAAATACCAATCGAATATACTGGTTTACGGAGTCAAATTGAAGACAGCGGACGCAAACGCCTGGTTTTGCACACAAAGGGCCAGGAAATGTTGATTTACCAATTGAAAAAAACCAAATAAATGGCTGAAGTTAATTAGATATCTGCAATAAAAGTTATTGGATTGAAAAAGTACGCAGCAACTACATTTGAAGATTAATATAAGGGAAGTATTAGAATCAGATGCTTATATGGAAAAGCAAAATACTACAACATTCTAGCTCTTACTTATAGCATAACTCGCTAAGTAGCAGCATATTAACGAACAAAAAAGTACACCCCAAGTACAATTATGTAATATCTAATTGTAGGCAGATAGCTATTCCAGCTTTTATGTCTATTCGCCTATTATCGTGCGTAGATTAAGGATAGGTCAATTCCTTTCCCGAAGCATAAAATCTTGCATATCAAACAGGTTTACATTCTATCAAAAAATGCATTGCAGTGCAGTGAACCGAAGTTATAACAGTTATGAAGAACCGCTATTCAGATTTAACCACACATCGTTCGATTTGTGGAATAAATAAACAACTCTTTGACAATGAGTACACACAAAATTTACTAAGTGTCACGGTACACGTTTGTATTTTCATATCGTTTCGAGATCACTCATTCTATGTTGAATCTAAACTAGTACATAGAATTAAGTTTGCCGAAGTTAGTCGATTGACATTTTGAAGGAAAAATCAGTTATTCTCACGAAACACAGTTTAGTTATATGTGAAACTGAAAAGATGACAGGCAGGATTGTATACAAGCGTAGTGAATGCACATGTTTCAAAGACTGATTTTGCACTCAGTAATTAAATATAATGACAAATGAGCTAATCATGCAAACGTTGTGTAAACATGCAGACAGGCCAATCTTTTTCCCAATATAGAATAATTAACTTGTTAATTGAAGAGCCAATTTACTTTTAAATAAATGCCATTTTTCTTTTTGTGTAGCCCAAATAAATTGGCCTCACTATCTTTTATAAAGTTACCATTAATTAAAAAATCTTATTTCTCTATACAAATGAATAATTATCTATTCTACTAGGCAAATATAGATAAACTATAATACTTAAATGTTGGAGGAACAATAACATCAACAAAGACAACTAAAGATAGCGTAACACTAAACTAGTTGATAATAATTATACCTTATTAGGTTAAACAATTGTTTACCTCAGTCGCAGCCTCCAGTTGGGCGTCGTAGCGTAGCAAAAGTTCGGCAACTTTTATAAAGTCCTTTTTGCAGGCAATATGCAGAGGCGTAAAACCGTTCTAGAAACGGAAAAGAAGACATGCAAAAAATAAAGAAGGTTCAATTAGCTAAAAAATGTATACTTCACACATGAAAATTAATTTTTGTTTGGTGTGGCGTTCTTGGCCAGCGCTACAAATTTTAATGGTCACTATGTAAACAGGAATACCAATGACGGCTCATCACATATTGCAAAAGCAAACATGAACTAGACAGACAAGAAATTTAAGTATGTATTAGGTGTTTCGAACCTAGTAACAAATTAGTTCAGTTGTGACCAGAAGGATAAACCAAAGGCAGCATGAACGGAAAGTATAATCTCATGCACATTCGTTTCGTGCTTAATGGAGTAACAGGTGTTCAGAAATTGTTGTAATTCTCAATTTCGATGAACTCTAGCATAAATTGATATCCATCAGGTTGGTATCATGTACCGACTCGGAAACCATAGTGTTAGTACCATGTACCTTTTCGGTACAATAATGTTGGTATCGGTTACTAACACAATAGCCATAGTGTTACAATCCTTTACAGACTCGGTATATATATTATATAGTGTGAGTTAGCGTTGAAGTCGCATTGTCTTTGAATTTATATGATGTTAGCTTCACTATTGCAGTTTTACACATTCGTCTAGGAGATTGTACCGTCCTATTATCCCACATTCTTGACCAAAATATATAGTGGTTAAAGGGCGTAATACCGGCTCCTACTGATGAGTCGCCAGTAAGCACGAAACGAATGTGCATGAGATTATACTTTCCGTTCATGCTGCCTTTGGTTTATCCTTCTGGTCACAACTGAACTAATGTGTTACTAGGTTCGCAAAACCTAATACATACTTGCATATATATTAGTTCTTCGCAACAAACAGTATTTGACTGTAAGAAATTTAAGACCTGTGCGTGGGGAACGCTTCTAAGCCCTCGTACGACACTGGTCAATTTTTTCACGTACAGAAATTTCTATCCATATTTAAGAGTCAATCTGCTCGAGCAAATCTTCATTTTTCAGCCATCCACTTTCATTTACTCGGAGACTGTATGTTTCGTTGCTCCTGTATGCATGGCGCTCGAACTAGCCTACACTGCTGCTAAAGTTGCGAAGTTTGGTGCAAATTCTGCACCATTTGCAGTTAGCTACTTGTAGAAATAGCATTTCTAGCGATATAACTATTGCTCAAGGTTGTGTATGTTTCAAAATCTAGGCTGTTGCTCAAGAAAATTATTTCAAAAGTTTAAAATACATTTTTCAATGAAATTCCTAAAAAAATTTAAATACCAGGTAAAGCCAATTCTTATACCTCCATGTATTACAGTTATGGATTGTAAACACGTAGGAAAACAATGTGTAAGGCCACTGCCGAGAATGTATTACATATCACAGTTTTTAATCATATTTAATTTATTTAAAGGAATAAAATGTGGCCATGTTGTTCATTTAATAAAATATGCGACTCGCCTAATTGTTTATTAACTTGTTATTTCTGTTGTAACTCGCATTTCGAGCGAAATGTCTATATATCGTGTTATTATAGAATAATCTATTTAAGCAAATGATAGGCCCTTGCTCCAATACAAAGAGAGAAAAGTTGACAAATACAAGAAAAATTTAAATTGCCTTTTCTTTTAGAATTCTTTAGACAAAAGTTTGTTTATATCTAAAAAAGTTTAAACAGAAAAAGATATATACAATTACATCGCGTCGAATTCAGAATCAGTGTATCAACACTACATTTATGTTTAAATTTGTCAGTGCGCAATGCTTTTGTACAATGCCTCAAAAATTGCAAGCTCATTACTGTTCGTAACGATTTTATGTATCTTTAAAGCAGCGTCTGGTGAATATGATATCGACCTGAAAAATTTACAATCAATATACACGCCTGGTTGCCGATCAGATAATTTTTGCTGATCGACTAGGCAAATTGAAACGAAGTTGAATGTATGAGACAAGAAGAACGCATTAACATATTATGTGTGACGTACTTAATGACACGCCATCTCACATCGGACCAGAGGGATATCTAAAATCAAAAAATCTGTAATCGCATGTACACATAAATTTCGTTCATATGCGATTACGGCATTCATTCATGTTGAATTTCGCAAACCCTTCTGGTGCTATCTGAACCAATTTGGTACTGCGTAAAACACGCATAATACATTAATTCACGTTAATTATCCGCTACCAAGAATATATTGTTACTAAATGCGTCATTGACTTATTTAACGATTATCATAACAGTTACTATTACCATACATTAATTCATGTTAATTACCCGCTACCAAGAATATATTGTTACTATATGCTTCATTGACTTATGCAACGATTATCATAACGGTTACTATTACCATAACAAAAATTGCAATTTTGATATAAGCACCTGACCCAGTAATTACTAACATATGTCAGTATAAACTAACAATTGTATAGTGTAGAAAAGGCAATTCATCCAGTAGACCGGTTTCGTTCTTATTAGGAACTCATCATGTACTGGCCAGAATTTGCCGTGGAAATAAGAAAAACTAAATTATATATCCGATAGAAAACGGGTTTAACTTTAAATTTCGAGCGCACTTCTTAAAGGCTATACATACATCCACAAAAACGCACACACACACACACACACACATATATATATATATATATATATATATATATATATATATATATATAATTAGGATTAATTATATCTCAAATGAACAAATAGTCTAATCTAACAAATACTTTTACTCGGTAAGAGCCGACACTACGCACGCTATAAACTGAAGATTTGGTAAAGTAATATTAGAGAACTGGATGGTGCAATCTCTCATCCGATGTGTATAATAGCAATCAGTGTTAATTCTACACATCAAGCCATGCACACTATACATTTGCAATGACGATAGGAATGGTACAGATTGCATGAAAACTCAGAAGAAATAAAAAGCAATGGAATTGTTAATAACCGTGTGATTTTTACCAGTCTTAATTTCAAAGAAAAGGACAATATAACAACCAGGAAAGTACAACGATTGCGAAGCTGTTAGAAGTGAGAGACGCAGGTTAGTTAGCTTATCATCGTGCTCTGATGACGACAATTTAAGGTCGAAGCGCACCAATACGTATGACTGACAGTAGTTTTTCTATGTTGTGTTTTTGGTTGCACGAACTTGATTGAAATAAATAAATTCAGCACCAAATTCGTATAAATTGATTGCTTAATTCTGAACAGATGCTACTTAGGCAAAATATATGAATCTAGTCATGCAGTTGACTAAGATTACCAAATTAAACCATTTCACAACGAAGGACATACATTGGTATAATAAAACATCCAAAACGTACACTTTAAATAGAAATACATTTGCAAATAATATAGGTCGCGCTAAGTTGGATGCACACACTTTACTTAACATTCACCTCAATGGAATATATTTTATCGATCTCTAGCCCGACAGAAAATTAAGTCAGACAATAATGCCAGGAGCTGCAATAAAAATCCAGACACACGACAGTGCAGAAAGCGAGTTAGTATGCACAGACACATCGAGTTGTAAAAAAGTAAGCGAAGAAATTAGGGAATTAAAAACATCAATGAATCACTTTCGCAGGACACTCGGTTGATTTATATCTACTGCAGAGTCATTGCCTTACAGCAAATCAAAAGTTGGATAATACAGAAGAAGTTGGTCGCGTAAACCATGCATAAACACAGGATTATGTACGAACGCACACTCAAACATACATCACAACATATATACATACACACTAGAAAATGACATTTTCAATGAATTACTTGGTTCCTGGCCCAAAACAGTTGACAGCAGTACTTATATACAAAATACATGCCTACTTTGATTAACTTCAGTACACATGGTTGCAAACATCTCAATGTAGTGGTCTCGATTAGGGAAGCTCGTTATAATCGAATTAATCGAAAGTCTATAACGCCACTAATATGTTTCATATGCCATACGTGGCATGTCCAGTGCATGAAAAATCATTTAGTAAAGAAAACGTACTGTTTACACGAGAGTCGACTATCAAGTGCATAATATTTTAGGAGTCTTATAACTAAAACTAGATCTATTTGCGAACTGGTGAAAACGTACTATATTCAATATGTTTTGTCAAGAATTGTTGCACTTCGCAAGAGGAGAATTCATAACAACGCACTATGCACAATATTTCCACGATTAAACTAGAAATCTGGCTAAAGAACATGACTGTTCGAAAATCCTTTTGTGAATTGCGAAATACACAGACATTAATGAAGTTCAATTCTAGAGGCAAGTACGAATGGTGTAGCGGCCCTCGGAGTGATGGGACGAATCAGCACCCAGCCATCAGAAGCCGAACTCAGCGCATACCACGTTAAGTATGACAACTATTCCAATCTTTCTTGTAGAATTTATGTATAAAAACAATAGCCCTATCATAAATTATAAAATATAATAAAGTTAATTGGTTTTTCCAACGAATGGATATATTATATATATATATATATATATATATATATACACTTCATAATGTCCATTGACTTTGAATTTTAAACAGTATATTTTTTGAGGAATAAAGAAGCTAAACGAAAAACCAGACTAATTCTCATTCGCTTAATCAAATAAATACTCAGAATATACATAAATGAAAGATATAAATTTGCAGTTGAGTATTAACGAAATAAACTGGTTATTATCTGATTTGAATGAATATTGTCTTCGCGAACCTGGATTAATTGAAATTACCTGATCTGTGTTTTGACTAACGCAGCTTCTATTGTTCCAGTAATTTTCGTTCTTTAATATATTTCGGCTACCTTTATCGGTGGCCTTCTTCAGTTAGTCTATCCTCACAAGTTCAACGAATGAAACTAATGAACCAAGCCTAAAAAATAAAATTACTGGAACAATAAAAGCTGCGTTAGTCAAAACGCAGATCAGGTAATTTCGCAAAAGCAATATTCATTCAAGAAACATATAACATGGAATTATACCTACAACGCCATTAGCATATTTGTCATTAAATGTGTTTTATCTACTTATAAAAGGAAATAAACATAATTTATATAATCTGAGCGTAGCGTAAAATAGTAAATGCAATTCATCTAATAAATCGTGGTGTCATATTTATTGTTCAACTCCTTATTAAATGTCCTGATTTGTGTATGGGTAGGAATAAACCAAAAGCTAATTGATGTAGAGTCAAACAACTTATCCACTACACCATTGGGCCCGAGCAATCCATGCAAATGAAACTTTTATTTAACTATAAATAAACGTATATCCAACTGGACTACAAATGTTTAAGTTGCAGCGGTTCGTTATATAATTTTTCTGAAAGCATTTTTGGAAGGCAAATACGCGCAGGCGTTTGTCATTGAAAATTATTTAACTATTCAAACTTATTATTGTTTTGAATACTTGTTAGGGATAGCGTTAATAAAAAGGCTACACAACCAGTGTAATTTGGTTTCCATTAATTATAAAAGACAAAAGTTTACGCCTCCTTTAGATCAACTGCTTTTTACAGATGTTACGCTTTCCATTTTGGGTATGTGTCTTAACAGCAATAATATTAATAATTCATGGTCGTATAAATAATGCAGACTTTTTTGTATATACTTATGACATCATGAACAACTCTTCCTAAAAGACAGATAAGCTGAATTTTTTAGAAAGATGGGGGCTACACAGCGTATTTGTAGTAAATACAATTTGAACTGCGGTAG
The DNA here is from genome assembly GCA_029291075.1 of Eudiplozoon nipponicum. Lineage (NCBI taxonomy): Eukaryota > Metazoa > Platyhelminthes > Monogenea > Mazocraeidea > Diplozoidae > Eudiplozoon > Eudiplozoon nipponicum. The sequence goes on from JAQBSW010003819.1 coordinate 32,319, forward strand.
TACATCATTATTTAAGAACTCGAGTTTCACTTCCGCAGAACCATAAAATGTCATAGTTTCGCGTGGGCTGTAAAAGAACACAATGTCGTCTATTCCAAATGGTAAAGTTGATAAGTAATTATTTTATCAAGTATCCTTAACATATTTAAACAGAAGCGCAAATCGCATAACAATTTTGCAGTCACTAATTAAAAAATATCACTTCAATTATGATATTAAGTGAACTTGAACGTTTAAAATTTTCAGAATAAAACGAGCATATAATTATTAATAATGACGTAAGTGTCCCATTAAGAGCAACATTATTAAACGGCCAATGAATTGATAACATTCTGTGACAAATAAAAAAAACCTATGTGAATCATGGCAATAAATTTTAAGAGAAAGGAAAAGCTTAGATAAAGCAAGTTTGCAGACTGTAAATAAGTATCAATACTAAATCACAAATTCTCGCATATTAAAAAAAACGTCAGTTAAAAGAACTGAGACATGGTAGCCTTTTTTAATTATCGTTAGTTCCTTCGGAATACTGACTAAGGGAGCTTAAACCGCATTCAACTAGTTATTTTAGGAAATCAAAGATTCAGACTTCATTTATGGTTGCTTCGTTTTGATTGTAATTCACTAGGATGTCGGCTTCGAAAGTTCTATAAAATTTCTTTTATAATTGTTTTCTCTTTTGTGCGGCTAGTTACAAAAAATATTATTGCATTTATACAGCTTTGGTATGAATAACTTTTTCACTACACACGAAACCAATTGTCGCCAAAATGAATAAAATAGGAAAGTGGTGAAGGCTGGAAACATATGCGATCGTGAATAAATATAAACTGAGCAGGTGAAAACACCGTCAAGTACAACGTTGGCTAGAGGACTAGGAAACCGAAACGCATTAATGCGTATTGAAAAAAATTATAAATCCATTGACTTCGATCCCCGTTATTCAGCCATTCATCACGCTCTAATTGTTAGCAAGGCAACGCAAATCAGGTGAAGCCAGCCACTCAGTTCGAAATGCATAGGACTACGGTATTACTGGATCTCGATCTGAGAAGAGAAAACGAAATTAGCAGCTTAATTCAATATCAGAATTTTATTACAACAAATACTTACAATAGACATTAAGCAATCGAACCAGAATAATATATAAGAATCCTTGATTAGGTTTTGATTGAATAAGGCATCTCGCATGAATTTTAATCTTTCGAAAAAAAGTAAGATCATGCACTAAATAAAATTACATTAAAATACCGGCCCATTCAGAGATCACATCCAGCCAAGCACTCACAGGAGAGGTTCAATCAGACAGACTGGGAATACTGTAACCACATGACGATATGCAGTCGCAGTAGATTGACCAGTTAAATTGCAGAATCATTTGAAAGGCAATCCAGACGTGATGTTATGAATTTAACAACCGAAAAAATCTTTAGGCGCAATATATAGTCAAGCCTTATCGATTGACATAAAGCGTGGACTTGATGAATATGGAGCAATAACAAAACCTAGTAAGAGACCACGATTTCGAAAAAAATATTAAAAGTTAAGAGAGTAAGCCCAGAGGCGTGTTACGTAATTCCGTATCACTCTTATTGCAGCTGCAATATTTTGACCTATTTCTGTCCTTTTATCTATAATGAAAACAGTTTGGTCCTTAAACCTTGTCTATTAAATTTCTTCTTATTTTTATCTATCAGAATGAGGATTCCTCCCGTAACAGATATTAGTAAGATATTTCTTAGTCCGTATTGGAATATCGAGTGGTGAGGGGACACAACTTGTACCAAATTCCCAAGAAACTCCATAAAAATGGAGCCGGCTTATCCTCCAAAAGGAGTCAGCCGCAGTAAAGTAAAGTAAAGTAAGTATTGGAATAGGTTGGCCTCCATAAAGTAACGCTTTCACTTACCATCTAGGTTGCCTTCAATCTTATTCATTGGCCATAAATTATACCTAAGAGCGTATTTTTCACAGTATTTAAGTTTAACTAATAAGGACTTATCACGGTACCTTATAATTGAATTCTTTGAATTGTCTTTTCACCTCATTCCTACGCCAATGTTGTCCACATAATCTATCACTCAAAAAATTTGATTACTGAACCATGAATCGAGTATTACACAAATTTAGGTTATGGCTGTAAATATATAAGAATGGCTGCGGTTTACCCGACTATATACATAAATTCTTCAATCAAGTTTGCGAGCTTGAATTAAACACCAATCCCATTGTATGTAACCAAGAATTGGTGTTTACTTCAAGCCCGCAAACCTGATTAAAAGATTTCTTACCACCAACCGCGCAATAAATTAATGTTTAATCGTATTGCCTAAATAAATATACATAAATGAACAGATGCGCTAGGAAAGAAATTAAGGAATTATGGCAGCATTAACATGAATATATTTTAACTCACACTGTTATAAATCTTGGGTAAAAAAGCTCGCGATTATTATAAAATTACAGATAATTCTACTTCCATTTGCGCAAACCGACGCAATATTTACTTTAAATTTAAATTAAAACAAAGTGCGCCAACATTCCTTTACAATTAAAATTATTGCAACAGATAAACAATTTCCGGATCGATACATTCAAAGAAATGTGTTAGAGCATGGCACTTTTCTGCCTCCATTTTAAATTTTGTAGTTTTTTCCTAAATAGACATAGCGGACTGACTGAAATCAAGGTATATCGTTATGCATAGTTAATTTCGCATTAAAATCTGTTTAAAATTTCAAACACGTATCGAAAATATTGAAAATATTGTCCACAGAAGATCTTTAAATAAAACTTCGGATTGCTCACAAATAAAACCAGACATTATGTCAAAATGACGCATTCCATTTTACCTGTATTGTCCTAAATAAAAAATTGGGACGACAATTTTTGCAGTGTAAACTAAACAAACGACTGTTATGCCTGCTATGCACAGGTCTCCGATAGGAAGATGAAAATAGCACAGCAAAGTTAATTAAACGATGTTAATTTTTACGTCTTTCCGATCCGGACCAGGGTGGAAATTTAACCAACGTTTGTCAGACAAGCAGCATGTCAAGCTCCAGCTATCATATCTGATAGCATCTAAAGCTTACTGAAAGAAAGAAACCAGAAATAATTGCGAACTACTGAAGCTGCTGGTATTGACAATATTTCGGAGGTGTACAAACAAAGTGAAATTGTGCATGAAATGAGTATACCCCAAAAAATTTAACATGCCCCTACTTCAGCAGTGACAGCTGTTTGTGATGATAAAACAGCCGTCTACTTGGAAAAGGTTTCGCTGCAGTATATTGCGTTAAAATAAATTAACGTAACCTATAATCTTTCATCTTAACCAACCATTTCGAGAAATAGATAGTTAAATTAAGATGAGAATTTGCCAAAAGTGACCCTTCTCAACTGTTTTCAAAGTAAATTCATGCTTCAAACCGCTAAGCAAATTGCGGCTTATGGTATTTATGTACAGACTGATTAAACTGAAAATGAAACATTGTAGGAGAATATGTTATGCAAAAATAAAACTATTTGGCCATGCTGGAAGTCATCAATTTCGTTACCACCCTTTGTGCATTTTATATAAGAGGCATACGCAAATACATTAACTCACCAAAGCACGAGAATTCGGATTACAGCCTCTGTCCAATAGGATTTTAGCACACTTCAAGTTACCATAGTGCGTGGCCACGTGTAAAGGAGTCAAATAGTCCACTGTAGTGTCGTCCGGAATCGCACCTCGTTGAATCAACAGCCGAGTGGTTTCGGCATGGTCGCCCTGGACTGACATGTGCAATGGAGTTAAGCCATGCTGTAAACAAAATTAGGTTTGATAACATGATAATATTTAATGATAAATTATTTCAAATTTTATGCAATTGAAGGGTTTAAAGGGTTCCTCTTTTAAAACCTACAATAAACACTTTTAAAAAGTGTTTGCTCTAATTCACGACCTTAAAACAACGTACATTCGTAAGTTTACTAGAGATGCGTGCCTGGTAACAATTAAACTTATTTCTAACAAATGAAATATACTACAGTAAGCAGAAACAAACTGTTAAATCCGGCCGGCGAATGTGGTTCAAGATTACTGGCTGTCAATCAGCAAATGCCGGGACTTCCAGCAATATCAATGGTGAAGTATCATGGGTTTAGGACGAATTATCAGTGCAAGCATCGTCTTTATGACTTGTACTGCTTAATTCAAAATGTCGTGCGCTTGAGATATAGTTCTGGTTCTAGCTGACGACAAATCAGCAATCACGTAACGCACAAATCAATCAGATAGTACTTATGGTTTATAATTACATTAAATTTCTTCGTGTTCATGTGAGGACACATTGCAAAATGCTTCGAGCCTACTACATACATGTGGAAACTTGTATTTTTATGACATAAAATAAGAATAAAAATAAGTTCGAAATCAACGTCATACACAGATATATGGAAGCTGCACAAATCGATGCACTTAAAATTACCATATATTTATGACCGACAAGCAAGTAGTAAAACGTATTAAACAGAGCAGTATAATTCACAAAACTTAGTAATTGTCTCAACTAATAAAACCGCTTAGCAGCCTGTTAGTAAAAACTAACTACTGAGATGACTAAGCCAGAACAGCTCTCGATTGAAGTCGATAAAAGAACGTCAAAATGTACAAGCTACGGAGCAAAGAGCAAAACAGCCTACCGTCAGTTTCGAAAAACAGCTAAAAGATTTTAAATCCCCTTTTTTCTTCTTAAAGTGTTCTTCGGAATGCAAAAAGTTCACCCAGTTTTCGAAGATGCATCTTCTACGTATAAAATGACGTGTGTAATTCGCACAAAGTTTGATAGTTTAACTGTTCAGCTTTAATCGCTTTTATTACAACGATACAAAATTTGGCAAATCAGCTAATATGAAAGGTCTACGTCGTTGATTAGCCGTAAATAAAGTCATTTGGCTTGCATTTAGCACAGAATAATTCAAAATAGAGAACAGACATCGACTCTAAAGATTACCACGTAGACACCAGTAGAGAGTTAGTACACCATTTAAAAACTGCCTAGCTTTACATAAACGGAGAATAGAAAGCTACAAGCACAAAGCGAATTAATTTACTCATAATTTCTACTAAAGCCTACGCATATAAGCTAGAATTAGAAGTAGGTCACGACAAGAAGCTGATTGCTGCGTGAATTGCGCAGAGCTTCGCCCATAAACGTGTCTCTTCGTTAATAAGAATACGGTTAATTGTTACAAAAGTGTATGCTGCATGCTGTCAAAAAATTTCTATTAAGGAAAAAACAGGAAAACCTCCGCACGCGGAAATGGTCTTTTCCATTATTCAATCAAAAATATACAACATTAACTGACAGACTTAATTTTTAGTTCCAAGTCAATAGGTGACTAAATTATCTAAATTTTTGCATTAACTGAACGCTATGAATCATCTCCAAGTTTTGGCCGAAGAATAACTTCAAATCCATGTCTCGGCAAATTTCGTGATTTAACAGAAGTTCAACGTAATGAAAAGCCCTGAGGCTTACCTCCTTAGTAATGCATAAGTTTGTAGGGCTGAATAAATAAAGTTAACATGAAGAAATTATCTGGCATATTTGAAAAACAAACAAAATCTGAGCAATTACATATTAGGCGTTGAGTACCAATTAACAAATCAGTTCAAATAGGACAAAATAGATAAACCAAAGTCAGCATAAACAAAAGGTATAGTAAAGAGTAAAAGCAAAATAATTTTCGATACCCGCTTAGTTATATCCGTTGTTCATGCTGACTCTGGTTTATACATTTGGTCCTATTAGAACTAAATTGTTACAAAGTATGCGACATCTAATACACAAATTTCATACATAAGCATGTTAGAAGGCTTGTACAGAGTATCAACTGATATTTAAATTATCATTTGTCTGATAAGTTTACATACCAGACGCAGTGCAAAATTTCGGTAAAAGGACAAGTCATTTCACAATTTTTAGACTACTATGCATAAAGATTGTTTTATGACCATAAAGTTTCAAGACAGTAAAAATTATATGAAATTGCTACCTGCTGCAATGTTTAGTCTATACTGATAAATACATATAATTAAAATCCTGCCATATCTATCTATCTACACATATATAACTTAAGCATGACTTGATATTAAATTTTCTTTCCGTGTTCATTTAAACTTGCTTGTAAATGTACGCGTCACACTATATTTATAAAACAATCAGTGACTTCGCGGGTGTCGATTAGAATTATTTTAATCAAGATTTCCAGCTTGATATTAAGACTAATTCTACTATATACACACATTTTTATAAGATAGCAAATGCAGTTCAACCAGTAGAGCGGTTTCGTCCGCAGTGGTAATTCTTCAAATTCCGTCTAGAAAATGCCGCAGACAGCGCTCGAATCTAGGCACGATTGCTTCGGAGTCTGGAACTCTAACAACTGCGCGACCCTGCGGCTCACTACACCCAATACTTAGTTATATACCAACTTAATTTTGTGGTTAGTCTATTCTCCAGGTGGAGACTATGTTGCTCTCTTTAAGCCTAACATTCTAACTAGTTACTACCGACCTGTCATTATGGAAAAGTCACCCCAATTCCTGGAGAAGTGGAGTCGAATTAAAGATTTATGTAATTAATGAACCATTTTTCGTGCGGGCGGTGGTAACAATTTTTAAAATGAAAGTTGAAAGCTTCGTTAATATATATCTATTTTTATAGTTCACAGCAGAATGTTAGCAGAAGAAGACAGATTAGTAAATTAAATAAAATGCTCAAATAGTGCAATTCCACTTGCCCTGTCCAAGCTGCTCTAGTTGTCATTAAATATTTTAGTTCAGCCATTTTACGCATTTGAAAACGGAACTGATAAATAGCGCATGTGTGAAAATAAAAATTTATTCTAAAGTAGGATTATAAAACACAGATAAACTTTGACATTTTTATTTGGCCAAAACTCTAACTGACTGTAATACCTTTTACTTTATGAAATCAATCTTTCCGAAATTAAGGGGTGAAAAGTGAATTAAATACGCATTATACGGCAATAGACAGAAAGCGTAACACGTACATGCTGAGGTACACCTCACCTCCACATTTCGCAGGGTGTTTGTATTATGTTTATAGATCTGAGCTGGCCTAGGCAATAGATATGTTTACAGTGGCATTATAACCAATAACCAATTGTATTAAAATTGGCCATAAAATAATAAAATGCAATACATCCGCTGCGCCACTGTTTTGTTCAGATTGAGCAACATCTCCATCAAATGAATATTGGTTGCGTGGGCGGTGACCACAATTATTTAAATCAACGTTACGCCATTGATATAAGTACCTGACCCATTATATGCATATACTTGTCAGTATAATCTAGGCGTCGTATAGTGCAGAAATGAAATTCATCCAGTAGACCAGGTTCGTCCTTATTGGGAACTCATCACGTACTGGCCAGAGAACCAGGATGATATTCCAAAATGAGCATTTAAAAAAGTTATCGTGCCTACTGTAAAACTTGTTTGTTTTAACAACATTTTTAACAACTATATGGTAGGTTTTGAAAAAAGTGCCAAATCATTTAACCATGAGACGCACGCGTTGGCAGGACCACAAATTGTTCAAACTATCTTTAGCTTACCCTCCTGATCTCCAATGATCTACCATCTTACTTGTTACGTCATATATATATTTTTTAAATTTTCTTATATGGTGGCTTAAATTATGTTGCCAATTAACTGTTGCGCCACTTGAAATAAGGAATTCTGTGATTTCAACGCTACCGTAATGTGCAGCGATATGTAACGGTGAAAATCAGAACATTTTTATAAGTAAATGAAAATAATTTGCGCTAGTGGTGATAATTATTTAATTCAAGGTTGCGATCGTTATTTCGGTCTCTGAAAACTCTGTAGAGATTCTCGAAACTAGGCTCAAAATTTCTATTAACTCGGCTTATGATGATACTCGTATAGCTATAAGACATCAATTTGGGAACACTCTAAAAGTTTACTTTAAGTCCTTTTCTATCAGAAAGACTGAAGAAATGGAAAAAGCGCACGAAACAGTTAACAGATGGTACTTGTTCTGACTTATCCACGTAACGTGATAGCAACAATAATCTGAAAAACGATCAAATGTTTCGTCTTTGTAGACATGAATTTTCTCGGACACCTACATCAGTCCCAATCTCCGAAAGTTTGCCTTTGTTAACAATGGCGATGATAATAACGAGTATTTTCGCGTTATACCAAGTAAAACACTGGTATGAGACAATAATGTACGCCAAACAATCACCTAAAACTAAACACAATATAATTTAATAAATTTTAAACAATAATCGAATTGCTAAATTGACCGTTAATTATGAATTAGAAAATTATGATTTTGAAATATTTGCAAAGTATCTGCATTCAATATGTAACAGATCATCTTGGTAAGCATTTACCACAGATCCGAAGATTTCGAAGAGAATACAAAATAGATTTCTTGAAGGAGGCACTTACGCGAGTTTTGGCGCCTACATCTGAACCGGCAACAATCAAAAGGTCTACCAAAGCCGAGTGTCCCGCACGAGCAGCACAATGTAAAGGCAGAAGACCATCACGTGTACGACAGCCAATATCAGCACCTGCTGCGAGCAGACATTGTGCCACACCCAAAGAGCCCCATTTTGCGGCCACATGCAATGGGGTAATATTGCTCTATAAAATATAATGCAAGAAATGATGTATTTAGTATCTTTGACAAGGTATAGAACGGATTACTTTTAATCAAGATCGTGATCTTGATATAAACACCTGACTCATTAGGTACATACATTTGTCACTATAAACTAACAATTGTATAATGTAGAAAAGGCAATTCATCTACAAGATTGGTTTCCTTCTTATTAGGAACTCATCACGTACTGCTCAGAATTTGCCGCGGAAAGCTCTCTAACTTGGGCACGTCTGCTTCGGAATCTGGTTCTCTAACCTCTGAATCAACCTGCCGTACACTACACACCGTTTTCAGTTATATACTAACTAGGGTTTCATGGTTAGCCCTTTCTTTTAGGAGGAACCTATATAGCAGCCCTTTACACCTGAAGTTCAAACTAACCACGCGAATCCGTCATTATAAAATAGACTCCTCGCACAATTGGGAAGTGGTATTGGATTGAGCTTTTAGAAAAATAGACGAACATTGGTTGCGCGAGCGGTGATAACAATTAGTTAAATCAACGTTTCGATTTTGATAAAAACACCTGACCTATTATGGACATACATTTGTCAATATAAACTAAGCAACGTACAGTATAGTAAAGGTAATTCATCCAGTAGAACAGTTTCGTCCTGATTTGGAACTCATCAAGTACTAACCACAATTTTTGCGGACAGGACTCAAACCAGGTCACATCTGCTTTTGAATCTGCCTCTCTACCCACTGTGCCAAACTTCCGCAAACTTAACACACTTTACACACATATATATATATATATATATATATATATACTAGTATGTTTCTTGTTTAGCCTTTCCCTTTGGGTGGAGCATATATAGCATACTTTTATACTTAATGTCCCAACTAACTCCTCCAATTCTCTCAGAAAGAAAACTCACCAGCTAATTCAACCATAATTAAACGACCATTGATTGCGCGGGCGGTGGTAACAATTATTATAATCAAGGTTACGTCCTTGATATAAACACCTGACCCATTAATTACTTACATATGTAAGTATAAACTAAGAATTGTATAGTGTAAGAAAGGCAATTTATCCAGTAGACCGGTTTTGTTCTTATTGGGAACTCATCATGTACTGGCCAGAATTTGTCGCGGACAGGGTTCGAACCTGGGCACGTCTGCTTCGGAATCTGGTGATTTATTAGCGGCAGGGTGGCTCAGCGGTTAGAACACCAGATTTCAAAGAAGACGTGCCCAAGTTCGAGCCTTGTTCACGGCAAATTCTGGCCCCTTCATGATGAGTTCCCAATAAAGTCGAAACCGGTCTACTGGACGAATTGCCTTTTCTACACTATACAATTCGTAGTTTATACTGACATATGCAAGTAATTAATGGGTCAGGTGCTTATATCAAGGACGCAACCTTGATTATAATAATCTAATTCAACCATTCTAACGAATAACTATGATGATCATGCATAACTTATAATTGAACTATTCGATGGTTCTATTTGAACTAATTCGCTACTGGGTACGCAATACCTAATACACAATTTCACACAGAAATACTTCCCTACACCAAAGTCAAATCAGTTATCCGGCAGAGAATTCGCAGATTCTATGCGCCGCTGTAATGCTGTTTACGTCAATGGTGATGACATTCATAACCAAGGGATTGCAATAGAATTATAGGCAGAAAAAGAAAATTTGTGTAAACGGATACTACAAAATTATTTGAATCAAGTTTGCAAGCTTTTGATAAACAACAATCCCGTTATAAGAGTAGATTTTTCAGTATGAACTAAGTATTGTATAATGTGGCATAGACAATTGCATCCCGGGGACCAACTTCGTCCCTAATGGGATTTCGTCAAATGCTGTCTGAAATTTCGCCGCAGGCGGGGCTGGAACCATGCCATATATGCTTTGGAGTCTGGGCTTCTATCCACTGTGCCATTCTGCCACACAAGACACAAATTTTTCTGTTGCGTACTAACTAATGTTTCTTGATTAGCCTCTAATTTCGGTGGAACTTATATAGAATCCCTTTAGACATGAACTTTCAACTATAAATCCAAAATCTGTCTTTTTAGAGAAGACACAACCTTACCTGGGGACGCGGTATTGATTTTAACATTTATATAAGTAAATAAACTTTGATGGAGAGTGTAGTGATAACAATATTCTATATCAAGATTGCGAGCCTCACTGAGGCTCCATCTGAAAGGTAGAATATAGCGGAATATTTCGTGTAGTGTAAGGCACAATGGCGCAGTGGATAGGATCGCAGACAGAAGAAGAATTTGCCGCGGTTTCATAACCGTTCGCGGCAAAATTCGCACAACACTTGGTGAGTTCTGCATAAGGCCGAAATCGGTCTACCGGATGAATTACCTTTTCTATCTTAGACAATGCTTAATTTACACACACACAAGCACACACACACACACAAGCTTTTATACATATATATATATATATATATATATATATATATATATATTACTCGATATTAAGTAAATTAAAATTTTTTATAATATGGAATACCCTTTAAAAATATTGGTTCTACCAACAATCATTTTTCGTAACCTGTCTTGATATTACGCAAAGTAGACTGCTTTTTCATAAGGCCATGTAATGTGTCATCGCTTTTATTATGAATTATTCTGAAATTACTGGGTGTGTCGTATTTTGAGACACGTCACTTTTGAAGGCCTGTTAGTTGTTTTTGTTCCGGTCCAATTTGACTTCTATTTAAATTACGTTTTGCGCGTTCAAGCAGGGTTTAAGCTTATTAATTGTGATAGCTTCAAAGGCTAGAAGCAATTTCTCAGATTTTGCCTTTTATAGAACTGAAAATTTATTATTTACAACTTGACTTGCGAGTAGTATATGTTCGGAAATTGCTGATTTTTGTACAGGAGCTGCACCCATTTTGATTAATTTTTAATGGAAGATGCTGATTTATTCTTGTTTCGAGCCTTTTTCTAGTCTTCCGATATACTGAGAGTGTCAAGTAAATTGAAATTTGCATACAGATACATAGAGATGACGTCACAGAGAGGCTTATTTATCTTCAGCTATTTGTTCACTAAACTAAATATAAATAATATATCAAGTGAGAAATTAGGCTAAATCAAGTTCATTTTTATTTTTAACTCATCATCGTTTTACTAGACGGATGTGTGTGTATGCTTCTTTAAACTTTAATCTTGTGCTACTATTATATAGGTAAGCGTGCACCAATCCAAGTGAACCACAGTTAATGCATGCGTCAGACTCAAGTGCTAGGGAAAGTGTTTGGATGTATCCTACACACTTGCTACATCTTGAAAATCACTCTTAAGAAGTCAAATGATGCTTCTTAATTTGCAAACTGAAATCAAACAATCAAGTTTAAACGCAATGGTTAAGAATAGGCAAAAACTAAGACAAATTGTATACATAAGTACCAAAATAATGTAAGAATAAACGATTTTTAGGTTTGTGTGAAAATAGAAATCTTAAGGTATGAAGTAAAAATACACGAAAGTCAAAACGAAGGTATCCTTAAAAGATTTTTCTAGTAGCAAAACATTACTGATCAGTTAATCAATTTAAATTATGTTAAGATGATACATTATAAATATATATATATATATATATATATATATATATATATATATATATATATATATATATAAACATCGATTGATTCCGAATGGAAAGTAGCACAAACGAAAGGTTAGGAGCTACGTCCGCACAGAAGCTGAAGAGTACTGGGTAACTGTCAGTTAACACTTTATTTTATAAAATTTCTTCTTCCAAATCTATTTTAAGATAGCCTACATTATCAATCTTGACAGTGACCAGATTCGTTTATTTTTACCCTATTGTGCTACTCCCTTGGTGTTTATATTTCGTATACCAGTTATCACCAGACTTTTAATGTAAAGTAATAACTTTCATTAATATAGTATTGTTATTGTTGTTTCCGCAATTTATTTTTTGTTTGATCTCGAATTATTTTAATTTTATTCATTTATTAAGAATAATACTCACTGTAAACACTTAGATCATTTATCCTCTTATCATTTTTATACCTGTGTCTAGAAATTTATACTACTGTTCAATAATTTACCTATCACCAGAGATCAATATGCTCGTGTGTTGCGAAAGCATTTTCCTTGCTAAAGAGCTGCAAATATCTGTGAATCTATGACAATTAAAGATGGCAGACAAACAAAGGAGGACAAGCCGATTGGCGAATAAAGCTAAGCAATGATAATTTAATTATCTGAATCAGACTAAAAGATTGAAATAATTTAACAGTTTAGGTTTTTCTGATAACATATAACTGCGATTGGTTTACTGCCTACCGTTTGGTGGACATTTGGATTGATTTTTTCTGTAACTATTGATTGATCAATCGTTACAACAGGCTGAAAAAGTAAATTTCGAGATCCAGTTAGATGTGGATAGACTTGAAAGGATGAAAAAGATGCTTTAAAATGTCAAGCAGACCACAGTAATAGCACAGATCGTTTCAACCAACGCATGAGCGGTAGTTTGCATTCATATTTTTCATTTCTTTGTGCTTTACCTAAGGAACTATCTTCCTTACATTATATATTTTAATGTCTACTTTTAGAGAAAAATAATCTTCTTAGTGTTTATTGATAAATTTCTTAGACATTTTGGTCGAAACTGAGAACAACTACAAATAGTCTACGTTTATAAATGGCATTTTAATTCACAATCAAACGAAGTAACAAACACTCTTTCGTTGAAAAAATAAAAAACACTACAGATTGCTCAGTACCGATTGGTCTATGAAGTCAATCGAAAATTTTTGGTGCAAACACGTATTAACGTGAAATTACCTGATCTGCGTTTTGACTAACGCAGCTTTCATTGTTCCAGTAATTTCCATTTTCTGAGATATGTCAGGTTAAAATATAGATAGCCTTCATCAATCAGCTTTTTCCTCACAAGTTTAACAAATGAAACTAATGAAGCAAGCGCGTTATTTCCTCTAGTCATAATATTTATACATCGGACTGACCTTTCACTAGATATTCGCGTGTCACATGTGCGAGTGTGCATTTTCGTAACTGTTATATTCATCTAACTAAGTGAGACTTGAGTGGCTGAATAATAATTTACCATTTGCATGCGTTAATTATTCATTTTACACACTCAATATAAAATGACGTAACTGAGATTGCCCTCACACTTTCTGGTGGGAGGTAACCAATAGTTCAGAAACATTCGTCATAAAAACATGACATGAGTGATAGAACTAGAAGTCCGAAAGACATAATAAATTTCACTTCAAACTACTTGGGTTGTATTTAATAACAGTTATTGTCATACCACCTATGTGCATGTGTATGTGTATACATAACTAAAAAACTCATTTAGAATATAATTGATACACATGTACGTACATCTAAATGAAACTGCAGTCAATAGACATTAATTTACCCATTGCACGCGCCAGACTAATTATTAATTAAATAAATATTAACTTGTCTGATTTTGAAGTAACAGCGACAATTGATATGCAATCAAGATGTCATTATTATAAAAGGCATAATTTTGACCCAAACCACTAAAAGGTATATATATATATATATATATATATATATATATATATATATATATATATATAAATATTGACACGCTGGCCGCATCAGTTGTAGTAATAACTTAAGAAAACCGCTTTATATAGTTGAGCGATTAAACAGGCCAAATACATCTAATGATAAAAATTCGCATACCTAGACTGATAGTCTGTTTTGTTTACTATTCAACGATCATTATGACCGTTAAAATATTGCAATAATACAAGCACGAAAAATGCGTTTAGCTGTTACTGTAAGCAAGGGGTCATCAGAGTTCAACTCACATAGCCGTTAAACACGCGAGACTGCACACGAACATACATTCATTCGTGTAGTTTGTCATTATATACGAAAATGACCCCAATCGACGCTGTATTTCTCTAATGATCGCGTAGAAACTAGACAAGGTCTGATAACATGTTGATCACAACATGCGAATTTTGCATATTTTAGGATTGATACTGCCAAACGGTTCCTTTGAGAGCCGATTCTTAAATAAATTACTCCCAGGGACGAAGTCAGAGGCAACAGCATCAGAAATCGCAATGCATTATATGAGACGTTCGAAAGATGATTACGAAGTAAATGTTGATCTATATTGTTAACTTGCTTAAATAGAGGTTTCAAATTGATTAGATCCAATGGAAAAGTGACGTGCTCAGACCAGCCCACATAAAATGCTTAATGAAACTGACAAAAAGGTAAATCTTATTATTCCTCTCCAGAAGCATTTATAACATTTATATTCTTAATCACATGATTTATAAAGACGCAACCCAGTTTAACCGATAATTGTTGATATTCTAAAAGTCAACATAGAAGATTTCAATATTACGGAGCACCAACCTACCTGTCAGAAATGCAGAAAATATCGTTTTTATTTTACCATGAAATCCAAATAAGCAATCCTTGATTATGCGGGTGGTGATAAAAATTTTTCAAACCAAGTTTGCAACCTTGAATCAAATGCCAATCCAATTTTATTTAACCAAACAGATTGACGGTAGCTTTGCTATGTTGTTCGACGACTTGTTAAATACAATGGGATTGGTCTTTTCATCAAGCACGCAAACTTGATTTAATGAGAACCAAATGTTTTGCTCAACTCAACGAATTTTTAAAAAATCATCTTAATTGGTTTAACTCTTAATAGTAGGAAATATACACATCAAGACATTATTGGCTTGTGATAAGAAATATTTAAATAAAGTTGACGGACTTTAGGTAAACACCAATCCGATTTTTATACAGTCGCACAACATAGAGAAACTAGCGTCAATTGCACATACGGACGCATTTCGGCATTTCTTAATCGTGATGAAAGCGCGAAACCAAACTGACTAACGAGGATCAGACAGCAATTTTGCTTTGATGTGTTTTCATTGCTCTTCGACCGCGATTAGTCGCATTTCTGTGGTGTTCTCATAGGAAGCGGATATGCTTCATCACGTGTAATTATATTTAGTTTTATAATGTTGCATGACTGGTTACAATGAAATTAGTGCTGATCTAATTTAAGCACACTTGATTTATGCAAACCACAAAAATATATCCTAGTCCCTGGGCAATTTATTAGATTGAAAAAACAAACGAATTCTGTCTCATTAAGTGGCTGATAATTGTGAAAAACATGGATATTTAAAATACGTAGGCAAATTATGCGCAACCAAATAAAATGGATGTAATGTCCACATTTAGGTTGCAAGCAATAGGCAAACGCAAACGTATAAAATTACATTTACTGTGGTCTCGTGTTTCTAATCAAATGAAGTACAAAAAAGGTAACAAAAATCTAATTAAGATAACATTAATTCTACCATTTAATTTACGATGCTAATTCGATCTTAGCTTCAAGGATGAAATCATCTTAAACTGAATTTCCTCTTAGAGACAAAATTTAAATGGTCTAGTAACAAAGTCGCTAACCGATTTTATCGACTCTGTGAACTGATCAATAAGAAATGGATTGGTCTTGGCTTAAATGATGGGCAATTTTATATTTAAGAATAGGAAGAATGCAAGGCGAAAGACATGCGTTCAACAATGATAAATTATGTTCCACTGTCCGCAAATACAGCGAATGCATGCAAAAGTTAGGAAGTCACAATATAAGAACGAGTAGAAATATAAAAAATCATCCGTCTTTCACCTCGCAGTGAGTTGTGTGTCAACAAATGACAAAACATTGGCTTAAATCTGTTATGCTCAGCATTGCACCGTGTGTGATTATAAACCTGACAAAGTTACTGGAAATAAGATACCGAAACATTGCCAATCAATGAATATTAGCTCGTACCTCATTTTCAGTGGTTAGAAGAAATGATGCCGAGGCCGTCGGAGTGAGGGGACGAATCAGCACCAAGCCACCACGAGGAGGAATTCAATGCGTACATAGAAATGGAGATCAATCGAATCTTTGCTTAACTGATAGTGCAAACCTACCACTCACGAACGAAAACCATGGTTACTCTAATTGCGATGATCGCACTGCACTGTCTTAAGCAATACATGGAAAAATAATCTGAGTAAAATTGGGAACAGTGTATGTAACAACCTAGTTTAGCTAAGCTAATTAATCGATTCCCTGTCATGTAAAAATGTCTTTCAAATGACAAGATGTTTAGCAAAGAGTTGACTACTATAAACCAGCAGCAAGATAGCATGAGAGCGCAATTTGATGCTTTATTATGCGAAAATCCTAAAGAATTTTGATTGCCACGTGGAACAAAATCTGGAGAACGAACACGACCTATACCGCCCATCCTGATTGTGGTTGATTAAAATTTGTTAACTACGTAAGAATCGGTGTCACTTGCACCTTCGAAAATCCGGCACGGCGTAAAAAAATAGCGCCAGAATGGACAAACTGGTTGTAGTCATACGTTCGCCTTGACCGAGTCAGCTCAAATTGTGAAATCTTGTTTATAAGTCTAACGATGAGCACGTATTCGCGGATCCGAAATACGACAATGAATTTGAAAGTTATTTATTCGTTGCTGATAACCTATTTGAACAATGCTTTACACATAATGGCTGTTAAAATTCCGCTATGTTTATGATCTTAAATTCTACAGACCTTGCATTTCAAAATCAAATTTAAATGATATTAAGCTGAAACGAAATTTGATAAACTAGATGATTAACTTGTCTATATTGAGCAAACATTTCTGTTGAAGATAATCCGCTTATTATATTTAATTAAATCGTTAAGCAAATTAATTATGGAAAAAATAAATGGAAGTGATGATAATCAGTACTGAAATCAAAATTGGGAACTTACAGTTATCGCAAGTTCAGAGGTTGCTTACTCAGTCACACAAAATCTATATATTTCTTACACAATCCTTGATTGTGCAGTTGGTAAAAACAATTATGCAAATAACATTGGCGATTTTCGGATAAACACCAATCCTATTGTATCGAATCAATGTCACAGTATATCTAAACTAACGTCATTTACAAATACGGACGCGTTCCATCCATTATTGGTTATCAAAGCACGACGGCGAACTGACCAAGGAGAGCCAAATTGCAAGGTTATGGAAAATCATATATGCGGCTTTTACCCATAATCGACAATATGTTATATTAGCGATAGTCTTGCTTTCTTGTCCGAATGGTTAGATGATATGGTTTTATTGTTTACCTGAGGCCGCAAACTTGATTTAAAGAAATGTTGTCACTAATCACATAATCTAGGATTGTATACTTTTAAACTTATTATCTGTGTTCATAAAGCTTCAAAAATGCTATTTACATGATTGCTTAGACACGGTGCACCTGCCATATTCATTCACAAACATTTTATACTAGAATATAAGGGAGGCGAGCCGCATATCTGATTTTCCATACATTACTTATGAACTGTGGTTTGAACCTTTTTAGGCAGATTGTCGACGCGCTTTGAACATAAACATAAAAGATAAAGTGTGTCAATACATGCAACTCATTGCAGTTCTACTATCAGTTTTACTGACAGTTCAACGTAATTTTAATGTTTAGTCCTTTTAACTCGAATGTATTGCCGATGATGCCCTGCCATAATGCTGTCTTGGCCATAATGGTGTTGTGTACAAATTTAGTTTGCCTCAAATCTGTGTGTTATCTACATAAATATATTCTAGGTAACTAGGTCCCCTCTCTCATAAATCTCAAGATTAATTTGAGTACCTATATTATTATTTTTATAGTTATTTATATAAATTTTATGTTTTTTCGTTTTTCTTCCTATGAGAGTGAAACAGTGGTAACTAGTGCCCTTTTTATTGCTGTGAATGATGAAGATGATGACTAGAATGTGCTTATAGCTATGATGATTAAAAAAACGACCAAACGCATCCGAAAGGAGTAATAGATTTTAGTTTTTCTGGCACTTGCTTAATTAAATATAATATGGGGTTATTTATTCTTGGTTGAGATATTTTATACACACATATATATATATATATATATATGCCATATTATTTATTTATTTTTTGTTTCCTTATTGTAAGCATCATGGTTTTAATAACTGAACTGCCATCTATAGAATTTTTTTGAATAGTGAGTTCAAAATACTAGCATCTATTCGGCGCAAGTTAGCACTGACATATTTTGCACAGAGGATAACGGAACCAAAGCAATGTCCATAGTTATAAAAATCACTGAAATGAGCACGAAGTATTTAACGTAGTTTCACAAAAATTTAATGGTAAAAAATTGATAATAAAGCATATGTCGTAGATTATCGGTGCTTGAATATACCATTTATAAATAATAGTTGCTTTTAAATGTGTTCGGAAAACTATATTTGCCTAATATGGAAGTAAGAACCTGCCAATGTGTTTCTGATCAGAGTAGAATCTTGGATACCCCAGTTCTAAAATGAGGATCAACAAATCACTGCAAGCAACCATTCCAAATCTTACAAATTACGCTTTCCAGAAACTATCTAAAATTCATTATCAATTACACAAATAATTTATCAATGTAAGTATGTAACAAAGATTTCGTTTATAGTTGAAATCAGCAAATCATGTCTGGCGATGCTCTCTATTGCGTTTAGATATATTTTTTTTGAGAGACCGCATAGTTTTGATTGTGTCAGAATACTTTGGTTGACGTGCAAAAAAACTATATGAAGCCCGAGTTCAAGATGAAATAAGCGTGTACAAGCATACTAAGGGAAGTTAAATACTGTTTGTTGCGAAGAACTAATATATATTGAAGTATGTATTAGGTGTTGCGAATCTAGTAACAAATTAGTTCAGATTTGACCAGAAGGATAAACCAAAGGCAGCATGAATGGAAAGTATAATCTCATTCACATTCGTTTCGTGCTTACTGGCGACTCATCAGTAGGAGTCGGTATTACGCCCTTTAACCACTATATATTTAGTCGAAGAATGTGGAATAATAGGACGGTACCATCTCCTAGACGAATGTGTAAACCTGCAATAGTGAAGCTAACATCATATAAAATCTACGACAATGCGACTTCAAAGCTAACTCATGCACGAAACGAATGTGCATGAGATTATACTTTCCGTTCATGCTGCCTTTGGTTTATCCTTTTGGTCACAACTGAACTAATTTGTTACTACGTTCGCAACACCTAATACATACTTGCATACTAAGGGAAATTATGTGATTAAAAATAGCATTTCTGAATTTCAGTACAATAGCAGTTCAACGCGGTTTCTAATAAATTATATATTTTGAATCTGTGCGATTAGCGGGTTGTCGCTTTGCAATGATGCGATTGATTGCCATTTCCAAGTACGCATCCGTTTCATCTTCGTTCAAGCTGGGTGCGTATTCGTCACTTTCTTCCGAAGGCGTCAACATCACTTATAATAACCAATAGAAATGAGGTCATTTCCACAAACCACTGGGCTCCTCTGTCACACGCTATTCAAAAACTTCAGTTTTTTGTTAAATCATGTTTTTGTATAGTTATTTCTTCAGATGGAGCCTATATGGCATTTTTTAGATCCAATGTTCCAACTAACTATCCTTATTATGTCTTAACAGAACAGACACCCTATCTACGGAAAATTGAGGGGTTCTTACCAAGGACGAAATCGGTTTACTGGATAAATTGTCTTTACTACATTATATGGTGCTTAATATATAGTGAAAAATGTAAATATAATGGAATCCGTGTTTATATTAAGCTCGAAACGTCGATTTAGGCAATAATATGGAGGTCTTGTTAGAATCATGTCTGTTTATACGTAGGCCTTTAATCTAGGCAAGATCAATCGCATCATCATTCCATTTCCTAAATTAACAATTTTTTAATTATTACGTTGCATTAAAGCAGAGGATGTAATGCTTAACATAATGATTAGGATAATAGAAACCAAAAGGTTCCCCTGATATGACTTAACACTAATTTTAACATGGCCCTCTTGTTAGGCACAAGCTTTGAAAGATTTTTCGAAAAGCATATGAATCAGAAAAAAGCTTATTCACTTGCCTATGTTTTTCCATTTGAGTCGAGGTAAATAGAATGGTGAAATAGAAGGCCCGCGACAATTTGGGTTGAAATAACTTGCAGGAAAACGAAAATAGAAGAAAATTAACTTTTGTTGCCAAACACAAAGAAGAGTTAATTTTTATCAGTCCACAGCCACAAGAAAAATATGTTCAAATATTATTTACAAACAGGCAGTGCTCTTACGATTGATTAGCCATGCCTATATATGAGCTCTCGCCTTCTACCTCCGGGATCGATAATCGTTTGAGAACAAGGTGTGGTCTACAGCAGCCTAGCCACAAAACCTCAGGTACAGACTATCACAGCCTTTAAAACTAACAAAACAGCGTGTAAAAACCCATGACTCATATTCTTGTAATCAACGTTTATCTTTTTGTATGTTTAGATAGTCAGCATGGTGCCTGATATTCACCGGGGTTAGCTATTCTAAAGTTTGTTTACCTACGTGTGTATAAAGGAGAAAAACACGATATAAGAGATGATAAGATGGAAAGAGTTTGAAGATAAAAATAATAAAGAAATGCTCTAAAAAATTCGAGCTAAGAATAAGCTTGAATTGTATCTAAACTTTTAACATTATGCACGATAGCTAGGGCGTATTATGAATGTTGAAAAATGTTTATTTTGGATAAAAAGCAATGTTATCTAAAACGATAACAGTCTAAACATGGCAAACTCAAGCATTGTTAAACAAAACAAGAGCAAGGTAATATGTGCAACATCCAGTCACGCACGAATATTTCTCACTTAGCTGAATTGAGAAATAATTTATGTATGAAAGTATAGGTTTTTTGTGAAGCAGGAATTTAACACACAGTTAAAAAAAGGCCATTTTCATTTCGCCAGAACTCAACTCAATTGTAATATCTGGCACATTATATAGTCAATTGTTCGGAAAACAAAGGGGATAATGCTTTGTTAGGCAAGTACATTATACAGCAAATAACAAGAAGCGAGTAACCTACATGCAGGGTACGCATAAGCGCGCAC
Source organism: Eudiplozoon nipponicum (assembly GCA_029291075.1). Classification (NCBI taxonomy): domain Eukaryota; kingdom Metazoa; phylum Platyhelminthes; class Monogenea; order Mazocraeidea; family Diplozoidae; genus Eudiplozoon; species Eudiplozoon nipponicum. The sequence goes on from JAQBSW010003819.1 coordinate 54,053, forward strand.
ACACACAAACAATTCGTCGAAAAATAGCTTAGCTAAAATGATACATTTCTGAAATAGATAATAAAATGCGGTCTGCAAGCGCGTGGCCCAGTTCAAATCCAAATAAGACGTGTGATACAGATGCAATAAAATAAATACAGAAATGTACCCATTAAATTTATTATGTTTCGTTTCACTGGCCAACTGCATGTATACAACCGCAAAAAACGAACTGTTAGATTCCAGGAACCATATATGAAAGTCAATCTAACGTCTTTCCTGATCAACCAAATAAAAAACCAACAACAAGCACAAAAAGAATTCTTACTTGCAACATATTAAGTCATTATATGCAAATCAGGGTTGCCAGCTAGACATAAGCACCAATCTCACTATACATACATTTGGCTGTTTAAAATAAGCATTGTATGTTGTAGAAAAGGAAAACCATCAAGTAGACCTGTGTAATCTTTATTGGAAACTCTTAAATTACTACCTAGAAATTTTCCGTGGACGGGGCTTCAACCGGGCACATTTACTTCGGAGTCTGTGATTCTATCCACCACACGCAATCCCCAACACTACACACAAATTCCACATATCTAAGTTTTATTTTTCCGGTTAGCCTTTCCTTCAGGTGGAGCCTATATGGCATCCGTTTAGACATATTGTTCTAACTAGCCACACCGAATCTTTCATTACAGAACACACACCATGATACCTAGGATAAGAAGAATTATTGAAGTAAACAATCATCTTTAGTTTCAGAGATCTGCCACAAAGGCGCCACCTGTGTAGAAAACTAAACAAATCCTTAAGCTAGTAATTAACTGAAATTGTGTGTAATATGCAGCAGCGTGAAGCAGTGGACAAAAATTCCCAGACTCAGAAGTAAACGTGCCCTTGTTCGAGCCCTGTTGGCGGCAAAATTCTCAATAATGTCAAAACGGGTCTACGTACAAACTGCCTTATACAATGCTTAGTTTATACTGCTAACTGTATATATATATATAATGGGATTAATGTTTATAATCCAAGCTCGTATCATAGTTCATATTTTTTAATCACCACCTGCGCAATCAATGATTGTTTATATATATATATATATATATATATATATATATATATATATATATATATATATACATATATATAGCAATTATCTGTACCTTAAAATTAACGCCATAATAACTAAGATAACTGCTTCTATTCTACATTCAGAGCTTAATATTGTAAAATTTAACGAATTATACAAAATGGTTTTATCTCATCTATTTTCTCAATTTCCTTATGACATTGGAAATTTAGGCTCCTTACGCTGAGTTGCCCATTAGAATCAAAACAAAATAATGCCCAATAAATTATTTCGTGTTCTTTTTAAATCGTTTTAAACAGGATTGTTTCGATAATAAATGTCTAGTACAATGAAGTTCCGGTAGCCAAAAAAAAGTGGAAAATGAAACGATTGAAGACAGCGTATCAGTCTATAGCTGAAGTAGAGACTATTCAAAGTTCGTCTTTACTACTTGTGCCGGCGTGATTTATATCACTTATTAAGCAAAACGATGCGATGTGTTGCAGCGTCTGCAGAGTATGTTTAGTTCAGTATGTGTCTATGATCCGGTATCGCTCTAAAGAAATCTAATTTCTGTGCTTTAATTGCTTAATTAACGCATATGTCGCTATAATAAGCATTGCTCTTAAAGGTTGCGACGCCATTTTACATCATAATAATTACATTGGTTTAAAATTGGCTTTCGAGTGGTGGCAGCTACTAAAATTGAGTAGCGTCAGTCAGATAATACATTTAATTATCATGGCGATTTCTACATATTATCCAGGTTTTAAATTACCTAACTTGATTCTAGGAGCGCAACGCGTGACAAATAAGCACATGTTCCAACTTGAATAGAGTTTTGCAAAAACAATACGCGTCTGATTAAAGAACACTTTTAAGTGATTTTTAAATTGACAACTGTGGCTCCAAATCGGAAGACGAATTATTTAAGCAACAACGAATTGACCAACTAGTACATATGAGCATGCTGGTATGGATTAATTAGTAGCGCGAGAGAGATAGGAAGAGAGAGAGAGAGAGGCAACAATAACAAAAAAATAATAGCGAAAACATGTAGGCTACAGATATTTATAATGTTAATTCACTTAAGATAATGACGGATCCAACTGGAGAAAAGCAATAAATATTCGTATGACTCGTACTTCGAATATTCTTAGTTCGAAAATCAGTAAACGATGATGTTTTTTGATAAGATTCTGTTCCAAATGAAGTATAAAGTACACACTTTAGTTTAAGTAATTTATTTTTTAGGCAATAAAAGAACAATTTACTTAGTTAGTTACTGCAAATTATTGTCTATTTTACGGGTTTTTTTAAAAGTCTACTTTGATTCCTAACGGTAGTTTTGTAATGATGCATGTCAGACTAAAATGGAATTGTTTATTTGAAGGCCGAAAACTTGCTCTAACAACTGTCATTGCCACCCGTGCATCAAATGATTGACTAACGGAAGAACTTTTATGAATGCAGCAAAGTCAGCATACATCTTGCTGGTAAATGCGAGAAAAATGTGCTGCCAATATTCTAGTCAGTTACAATGTGTGCAAGACTACTAAGAGGGAATAGCGCATCTGAACTGTTCAAATCATCGTGTATGAATTTGAGTTAGATTTATATCGAGTTCTAACTAGGGACAAAGAAAATGATGATGCGCTAGAATGAGTAAATTTTCAAAGTTTTGCGTCGAGCTAAAAAGTAAAATAAATGTTAATTTAAAAATTTACAAACAAAATTACAGCTAAAAATATTTCCATTAATAAGTTATCATATTGTAAGCCGACCCGGCGGGAATTCTCGTTATGGCGCGTCAAAAGCAAATAAAAACCTATTTTAACTGGATACTTCTGTTTCGTCGATTCAAGTGTGAAATAGATTGAACAGAACTTTTCTCTGGTTTAATTATACTAAAATTTATACCACCATTTCCAACATTTCAGTTCCCGTCTTTCGTATCTTTTGGTGCAAACTGCCAGCTTACTGACGCACTTCGTGTCTACGATTGGAAGTCTAGTTTATTGAAAAATATCAATGCGTTTTTTGCGTAATAGAACTACTTTGGCAGTAGAAGAAGTGTGGAAAAACCTTTTATTTTGCAAAAAGAGTTTCTCGATAACTTATATTCAAATTTATAAAAAAACCAATTAAAACATTAATACGACCATATGAATTTAGAAACAAAATATGGTATTAAAGAAAATAAAAACATCGAATTTGTAGTTCTCCGACGTCCCATAACATATGTTTGTCTGCATTTACCTGAAATAATAAAAATTGAAAATGTGTAGCATGATTTATAAAGTCAGGTACCGACCTCCGTTTCAGTTTATCTTGAGATAAGCATATTCAGCGTAAATTTAAGTTTGGTAATTGTTGTCAAATTTCTTTCGCGAAGTTAACGGCGTTTATACTGTACCTTTTAAATGATATAACCCTATAATCAATACAATTTAGAAAACTTTGCGCATTTTCTACAAGACATCAGCAAGATGATAACTTTTTCAAGTGATATTCAAAGCCGCGCTTCCTCTATTTATATACATAGCTATATATACATGCATAAATACATACACAAACACACATTATATATATATATATATATATATATATATATATATATATATATATATTCGTTCAGAATGTTGAAATCTAAGAAATATGACTAAACATAATTTTACATGGTGCTAGGGAATCCACGTGGTAGCGCCAATGCTAAAATATTGTCTTAGCTTACACATATCCGAACAAACTCTATTTACACCAATAGAATACAAACAGAGAAGAATGTTTTTATTCAAATGAAAATATTTATGTATGTCCGCCTCTATTCTCGAATGTCCTGATGTATTTAGTCAAGGATCAACGTGCAAAGCAAATTTCATTTTTGCTGCATCTGCATAAATAAGAATGATAACAGGTACAATTCCAACTGTAGGCAACTTTAGATGCAGAATGCAGTTAGAATTTGTCTTTCATTCTAGGTAGAGGCTAACTAGTGATAGATAAAACAAATAACAAGTCTGCTGCATAATATATAAACACAAAAGCAGAACGACACCGTCTTCATACACAATTTATTGCCTCTTCATCATTATATTTTAGACTAATATACACTGATTTCTCATAAGAATTATAAACATTCACGAAACATTTTATTACATAATTATGTTTGTGCTTATTTATAACCTGTGATGGGAAACAGTTAATGATTATCATGCTATGCAAACATCAGCCAAAAAAATAGATCAGCAAATACACAATGCCCTACTGCATAATACCTTTTTTCTATGTCAAGTGACAGTGGTCGTTAAAGTGCAAACATTGTGCTGTCAGTTTTTGCGGAAATTTCACCTGCGCATAGTGTGCTCAGTTCTATGTTCGAACTGTTTAGCAATGAATTTTTCAGTACCAACGTTGCAGAAGTACAAGCTTATGCAACTCTACCACAAGAAGTGACAAGACATGAACTGCAGAGAAGTGGAAGATGGATAGAGTTAAAAGAAGCGTAAATTAGCATAACTTTACTTTTTACTTTACTGCGGCTGACTCCTTTTGGAGGATAAGCCGGCTCCAATTTCATGGAGTTTCTTGGGAATTTGGTACAAGTGGTGTCCCCTCACCACTCGGCTTTTTGATCGAGGACGCACCTCTAGCCTTTGCACATCCAAGCGCAACGTGGTACGACGGTGTCAACCATGTCTCGATGGCCGATCGTACATGGGCTAACGCGGCTATGGCGGTGGTGTCACCAGGGCGTGGTGGGTTTCCGACCGGCAATCGGATCTCCTATAAAATACCACATGAGCCCGACGACGGCACCAGGACTCGGCGTGTGTCCCCCGCCACAAAAGGGTTCAACAGCCACAGGATTACATGGACTCCTGGACAGTACCCCGTACTTCCGAATGGTGAATGAGCTCTCAACAGCCACCGGCAACCATGCAACTTACTTACTGCTAAATTAGCATAAAGGCTCCTTGGAATGAATAATAACCATAAATAAAAGGATTTATTGAATCATTACATGTTTGGCGTTTCATTATTTGGTTAATTATACATAGCACTGATTGCCTGGTCAAATCTTTATCATCTAATACGTGTATATGTTGTGTGCTTTTTTGTGAAATAATCATTTCATTTAACAAAAATAATTATTTTATTCTAGCCCAGTTAACAAGCATGAATTTCTATGAGCCTAGACGCTTTATTTAGAATAATTGTAGGAAATAGTTATACGATAAGGCTATGGAAGCCACCAATATTTTGTGTTATTTGTTAGTGCCTGAAATAAGGAGTCATATAGAATTTATAAAGCATTTTTTTAGCATGCATACCGCTTTCGTAGACCAAATATTTATCAGCAACATAAGAGTTGTAAAGTTTCACTTCATTCAATAGCTCAGAGTTCTTTTGCTTCATTATTCACATAAAAACATTGTGCATTATCTTAGCCGAAGCAATCTCCATTAATAGACGATTTCTTTGTTTATATCGTTGGGCATTGAACGAGAATTTAGTATCGGAACAGCAATTACTCTTCACGTTCGCACAAATTAATACCATAACGCAACTGCTAGGAACTGGTGGTTTGCATTTAAATTTGTATAATCACGCCAGATATGTGTCATTAGACAAGGTAACAATTCATGTCCCTTATGAAGGCCATTGAGACGACCTCCGTTATATGTGACCTATCCTTTAAAATTCTGTGAAGTTGTTGGTGATCACTGTTCCATCTGGGAGCCTGCTGTAGCTGTCCTCTCACTGGCATCGACGAGGAGAAAACGCAAACTAGATGTTTTTTGTCAAGAGCTATGGATCAGTTCTCATCGTGCAGCTGCAACCGCATGTCTGCTCAAACACTCAAACGAAGCACTGGCAATTAGCTGAAGAAAACGGATTTTTTGATAAACTTATCGCTTGATATGGACTTGACATAGAAAATCCTAACAGACAGATTCCATTTAAATGTTTGACAAATTAAGCGTAATGTAAATTTATATTTTATTAAATCGCGTGGAGAATATTGCAGAAGTGTTAAAATGCAAGTACAGGATAATTTTCGCAGACAAGCAAAATTTCACGCAAAAATCTGACGCGTTCCTCTTTAATAAACCCAAAAATTAAGTCGACTAATCTAGCCAACGTTATTTCACGCTCATTAGCGCGGTTCACGACAGGAGAAAAAGTTATAATTTGTGGACATGTTAAAAACAAATATGTCAACTTATATCGAAATACATTGGCATTAACTTTTCGGAATCTGGTGCTCTAAGCCCAGTTAACAGTTTTTCGACAATCAAATCCAATGCAAAGCTGACATGAGGAGAGAGTGTTAAATAGCGGAGTACCTAATCATATGCGGGTGAGTTTCAATGTCAAAATTTGTTTTTTCTAATTACATAAATGAGGCTGCAATTTGCTTACCTACAAAATGGAAACATCCATCACAATTTACTCGGTTTAAACTGTTATAAAATTGATGTACTGCAAGCATTTGTGTGCAGATTCGTTCAAGTTTATGACATTGTTACTCCTAAATAATGTTTTAAATCATTTGTTCATATTGACTATTCGGTAGGCCAAATTAGCATTTGTGGGATAAGGTAACGTCTTTATTACATTTAATTAACAATCGGCCGAAATGAGACGAGATTCGCAATTCTACACACGCCCAATACCTCGTACACTAAAGTAGAAAAACCTTACATGACATCAAAATAACAATATCAAAATAATAGATTCTTGGTTGCAATGGTCTGATGGATAATAAATTATGTATTATGCATAGTATCAACTAGTTAATAAAGAACCAGGACAATATTCTAATATCAGAATTTAAAAAAAGGTATCGTGTCTATTGAAAACTTGTCTATTTTAACCGGTAAAAAGATTCCAAATTGCCATATAGTTGGTCAAATATTGTCAATTTGTCCCATATTTTTAACAAATATTTGGTATCTTTTGAAAAAAGTGCTAAATCATTTACCCACGAGACTCACGCGTTGGCAGGAGCACACATTGTTGAAGTTATCTTTCGCTTACCATCCTGATCTCCTATGATCTACCATTGTACTTGTTACGTCATATATATTTTAAACAACTTTATCACATGGTGGCTTACCTTAGCTTGAAAATTAACTGTTGCGCCACGTGAAATCAGGAATTCCGTCATTTCAACGTTGCCGTAGTGTGCAGCGATATGTAACGGTGTGAATCCACTCTATAAATTACAAAAAATATATAAAATCAGCACAATTATAGAAATCGCTAGCATATTTAGGTAAAAGTGTTTCTTTGATAGCTACAAAATCAAACCGTATAATTTTAGATAGCATAATCTAAAAGTTAAGATCGTGTCAGTAGCTGCATGTAATGGGAACTTTAACACGGATACACAGCCGAGACAACAATAGATGTATTGCTTAACTACAATAAATCAAATAGATAAAATTAACTAGACTGCAATTGCTGCTATTTTTCTCAGTGCGAGGAAGAAATGCTATTTTCTCTAATAAAACTAATTCTTGTGAGCAATTTTACAATTATTAACTAATAAAAATATTTATACATTTTCAAAAAAGAAAACAATAAAACGGAAAACAATGAGGGAGACCATGATAAAGAAAGAGAAAAATTGAAAAGCGTTCAACTAATTACACACTTTACACCGCATGCAGTTCAGGCCGCACGTCAGTGCATGCGATTTCCGATTTTAAAAACAAATCAATATGCTCCATTCTTAGATATCTAGGAAGAATATGGAGATATGCACTGTATTCAACAAAATGTATTACTTCCAATTCCCCTATCAAGGTTACAATGATTTAATCAAAGCTTATATTTATGCATCGCTTATGCGAAAACATCTTCCCAGATTTTAATATTTAAAAAAAATATTTTATATAATTTACAAAGTTAGTTAGTATATAACTGAAAAATGTGCGTAGTGGCTCAGTGGTTAGAGCACCATATTCCGAAGCAGAAGCTCGAAAGTTCGAGCCTTGTCCGCGGCAAATTCTGGCCAATATGTGACTAGTTCTCGATAAGGACAAAACCAGTCTACTGGATGAATTGTTCTTTCTACACTATGCAATTCTAAGTTTATACTGGCAAATATAGGTATTTACTGGGTCAAGTGTTTATTGAAGATCGTAACCTTGGTTATAGTAAACGCCACATTATTTTCAGCATTTAATAGCAACGAGTAGCATTTTATTGGTCAATTAAATAATGTTATTCAGACAACATATGACTATTTGTAGAAGCAAAAATCCTCGGTCTAAAAAGGTATAATTTACCCCAATGTATATATATTGTAATTCGGTGTTATTCAACCAATTGCTGATATTAATATTAAATTTATTTCAATTTTAATATTGGTTTTATTAATAATATTTCGTCGCACACTAACGCACAGTAGTGAAGTGAGCCATAACACTGCTTGTATTGGTTAATGATTGCTAAAAGATGTTATTTATCAATTAAGTAAGATATTAATAGGTAAAACATTAAGAATAAATTTAAGATAACGTTTAAACGTCTAGAGTAACGGTCACATGAGCACGAAAATAGAGCATTTTAACTTCAGTTGGTGAGGTCAATAGGAACGCACCCTCAGGGAGCGTATACTATTGCAGACAACAGTACTGTTGCTGATGTAACTGCAAATTTTGAGAAGATATGCACGAGCACATTTATGTGATATTCGCTCTAAATCAGAGTAAAGCGTTAAATTGCTTGTATTGACTTTTTCATGGTCAACTCAGCGAGCTTGAAGTAGACACCAATCGCATTGTATTTAACCGGTCGTCAAACAACAGCAAAACTACCGCCAGTCGTACGCACTGGCGTGTTTCGACCTTCCATGATCATCATCAATCAAAATACAAAGGCAAACTGACTAGCGAGGATATTGTATTGTCTATATATATGTGTGTGTGGCGAAAGCTGCAAACTGTTAATGTTCGTGATTGCATAGAAATTGTGCAGCCGACATTTCTAGTCAAGTACAATGTATGCGAGACTATTAGAGGTGAGAGCCGCATATCTAATTTTGCTTTACATATATATGCAATGCGGTTTGATCCTCGCTGGTTAGTTTGCCATCATACTCTGGCGATGATCATGGAAGGTCGAAACGCGTCAGTCCGTGCGACTGGCGGTAGTTTTGTTACGTTGTTCGATGAATGGTTAAATACAATGGGATTGGTGTCTACTTCAAGCTCGCAAAATTGATTTTAAAAACGAATACATTTCATAAGTATCCAATAAAACACCGCACAATATTATAGCAGCCGAAGAACACGGGTTTTTTCGAATTATTGTCTACGACTTAAAAATAACACGATATGAAGCTTCACGGAACACATCATTTACCTCAACAAAAGCTGTAGTCTAGAAAATACATACGTACACACAAACATAATCAGAAAAATACATCACTCGAACAGTGGGTTCCAGAACAGGCTAAACGACCAAGGCAAGCCTGGACCCTGTTCAACTCTTGATATGAAGCAGAATTTCGCTCATATTAGTATCTGTGTTGTAGTAAGAGGAAAACGCGGTGAAATCTAATATACGATAACGTAAAGAAATGCAACTGGTCGCAAAATGACTGCTCCTTCGTCTCATCGAGTCCTGTTTTCTGGCGGAGTTGTTTGAATCGCCTTACGAGCAGGCGAGGACAACTACCGTCTTTCAATTCACATGTGTCTGCGTATAAACAAGACTGCGAAATTTAATTGCATTTAATACATTGCAGTATCTGTTAAGAGAAACAGTGGTTTGCGTAGCACGGTAATAACAGAAGCAGCAGAAAAAAATTGTTTCTACTCAAAATGAATAACTAATGTTTGAGTCACATGAGCAAATTATTAATTTTTTGAATTAGTTTGATAATTTAGTCACCAAATGTACTGAGTTGGAAACACTGCAGTTTTGATATAAAATTTTCATACGCCTTTTAGAAAAAACACTAGAGCTCTGGTAAAAATTAGTTAGTACTTCCAAAAACTAGGTGTAGGTTCATGTTCAGCCTTAAATTAATTATATTACCTTAAATGACAACAGTAAGCTTCATTCTAGTGGTGTTGTGAGTAAAACAGTCTTTAGTACGATTGAAAGTTTGCACGATAGTCTTTTCTTATTCACAGCGTGTTATCATTTAGTTGCCTTGTCTAGTTATGAATGTACTATTGGCCTTCATAGTTGTGATGATAAATGCGCTTTTTGCACTTTTTAAAAATTGACAAGGCAGTATGCCTTAACATTCAACTTACTGTGTAGTGTATTCGAACATTAAAAAAACTAATCTGGATTACGTTCTTCCTCAGGATGTTCGTAGTAGAATTCAAATGGAAAAGCATAACAGGTCCAGGTAACAAAATGAAATGCTGCGCATCTACACTTAACTACCTCTTTACGACTACAAATATCCTGCGCTGTCGGTAGCAAAGCTTGGTGATAAACATTGTATGCGTTAAAATTAGGCTCTGAGAATATTTTACCAGTATTCGATTTGAAATCGAACACGATCTTGTTGATGCGTGCGGTATGAAATAATCAGAGGTGTCGGAGAAAATTCGTCAAGGAATTCAAGTTAATTGGCTTCTCAATTTATAAGTAGATTTGTTGGTCTGAAACAGCTGAGTTTCACGACTGTCGCTGTTAATGCATAGAACCAGATAAATAGCGTTTTCTTCTCCATATGCCAAACTAACTATAATGTATTGGTATCGTACAAACTCAAGGAAAAAAACTCGATCGATTGTACATCTTAATGAGTGGTTGGGTTATTCTGGTGGCGTTTCTGTGTTGTTAGTTTTTATATCATACAGGTCAATGATGTGCAATCAAACTAAGTATCAACCTCTCTCTAGGAATGGAAGGTCTATCGTTAATGCACAACTCCCATACAACCATGAATTTTATGGATATTCCGAAGCCAAGCCTTGGTATACTGTGCTCATGTAATACTGTTTAGTAGAACTTCTAGTAATAATTATATTTCGTAGTAAAATTCTCTCTTTATAAAACTAATATTTTACAATAAAACCACAGAGTTCTAAGCTTCATATCACCTCATAGCTTGAATAGGCTTACGGCATTTAGCTAAGATTACTACCTCAGAAAGCATTAGTAATTTTCTATTATTTATGTATCAGCTTTTGATTAAAGGACACCATAATGCTTTTATTGTCCATTCTTTCAAGCGGCAGTCAGCTTACATCATATCTATTTTGGCACACCTACCAATTCATTCTATAATATATAATGATTAAGTTCATCTTGTGCTGAAGTAAAGGAAATTTCATTCTCTAACGCTACAATATATTACGGATTGCATACGTAACAAAAAGAGGAAATCCCTCTTTGTGAAGTTGCGATAAACAATCATTAACCATGGTTACCAAAGTAACTTATACCTTATTGAAGCATCTCAACATTATTACTATGCATTTAACAATGTTCAGCATGATTGTAAAATTACAGTCATTGTAAAGTGATAAAATGCAAGCTCAAATAAACTCATTAATACAGATAAGCCTCCTTACTAGCTGACTAAAATAGAGCTTTGGGCAATATGGTTATAAAGAATCTTAAGGCGCTTTCATACTCGAAAATAAAGTAAAGCATTAGACAGTTCGATGTGTGTATACTGAAGAGAATTGTGCTTCCGTAACAAAAGGTTTGCGCCAAAAGTTGTCCTGATCTTCAATTTCCCAGTGAAAGCGTGTGCAGTAGATGATTAAAACCACGGTCAGAACGGAATAAGCCAAGTTCTAGATAAACCAGTCTAAAGCATAACAGCATATCTGTTAGCTTTTTACAGCTAACAATTGCAAATAAATTAGCTACGTTTACATGTATATGACTGCAACAAAGTTAATCGACGAAGAGCGTCGATAAATAACAATCTATACGCAAGAATAACTGCAAATTTGTTTAGTCTCTAGTTACCAATTGCAATTAATGTTTTCTATTCGAATAAGCGAGTAAGTGCCCAAATGTTCAATAAACGAGATATAGCAGTATGAGGCAATCGAAATCGCATCTATACATGCGGATTATGATCATCATCATCATTATTATTAGATATTATTTTGTATTGGCATGCAAAAAATATTATTCTCGTGGAAATATGTAAAAAGTGGCAAATAAAAGAAATTAATCTGCATGTTCTCTTGAACAATTTAACACGAAATTATTTTTCGAAAAGGCTATTGAAAAAAATATTTACCTTCAAAGAACACCAGAAGAAACCTTTTCAATCAAAATAGTTTTAATTCTCATAAGATATGTAGAGTAATTATCCAATATTTATCTAACTTAATTTTTACAGTAAGGCTTCACACTAGGCATACTATTGAAGTTAAATGATAAACTTTTGAGGAACTTGTAAAATTCTCTCGAAGTCGACTATTCAAATAAAAAGGGAATAATGTAAATATTTGTTATTCAACGTTTTCGAGTCAAATAGATCCACCAGTCGAAGAGAATTTCTACCTGAATCCCAAATGATGACATTTTAATTCTGCCAAGGCTTTTGAGAGATAACAGTTCGATCAAGGCGAAATAATTCATATTTTGCATAAAAACTTATCTCGTAACAATCACCTGTCTTCTAATAATAAGCAAAGTCACTTTTCCTCACTAAAAGCAACTAAAAATGTGGCAATTTAATTAGCGAATAAAAACATGAAGACATGAGATATCTTTAAATCAGGTTTGCGAGCATGAAGCAAACACCAATTCCATTGAATTTAACCAGTCGTAGAACAACATAGAAAATTGCTCCCAGCCGCACAAACTGACGCATTTCGACCTTCCATGATCATCATCAGAGTATGACGGCAAACTGACCAACGAGAATTAAACCGCACTGCATATATATGGAAAGCAAAATTAGATATGTGGCTCTCACATCTAGTACTTTTGCATACATTGTACTTAACTGGAAATGTCGGCTGCAAAACTTCTATGCAGTCACGAACGTTAAATGTTTGCAGCTTTCCCCACACACATATATATAGAAAATGCAATTAAATAATAATTGATTGCTCGGGTGGTGTTAACTATACGTTAAATCAAGTTTTGCGAGCCTGAAGTAAACACCAATTCCATTGTATTTAACAAGTCGTCGGACAACATTACAAAACTACAGCCAGTTGCACGCACCGATTGCATATATATAAGAAACAAATTTGGATATGCGGCTCTCAAGAATACTAGAAATGAGAGCCGCATATCTAATTTTGCTTTCCATATATATGCAATGCGGTTTGATCCTCACTAGTCAGTTTGCCGTCGTACTCTGATGATGATCATGGAAGTTCGAAACGCGTCAGTGCGTTCGACTGGCGGTAGTTTTGTTATGTTTTTCAAGGACTGGTTAAATACAATGGGATTGTTGTTTATTTGAAGCTAAGAAACTTGATTTAATGACTTAGTACCACAACCCGCGCAATCAATTATTATTTAATTGCATTATATATATATATATATATATATATATATATATATATGTGTGTGTGTGTGTTTGTGTGTTTGAGTGTGTGTGTAGTGAAATTAAACAGTTGATGTTTGTTCCTGCATTGAAATTGTGCAGCCGACATTTCCGGTCAAGTACAATGTATGCAAGACTACTAGATTTGAGAGCTGCATATCTAATTTTGCTTTCCATATATATGCAATGCGGTTTAATCCTCGCTAGTCAGTTTGCCGTCGTACTCCGATGATGATCATGGAAGGTCGAAACGCGTCAGTGCGTGTGACTGGCGGTAGTTTTATTATGGTTTTCGACGAATGATTAAATACAATGGGATTGGTGTTAACTTCAAGCTCGTAATCTTGATTTAAAGAATTGTTACCACCATCCGCGTAATCAATTATTATTTAGTAACATGAGAAATCGTTTTAAAATCTGAGGAATAAAGTCATTAGATTAGCTTTACATCAACTCGAAAGTTTTACTTAAGCCCACTAATTTATTTAAAACATCAACTCAATTTCCTTCATAGTGCGCATAATAAATTATGGTACTAGTAGGTTTATGACAGCAATTTAGATAAAAAAAGATTTTTCGGACTTCATAACGCATCTGTTATGCTTTGAGTGCTCGCTTACTTTTTACATTTTACACTGAAAGCACTTCCTATGTGTTGTAAAATAGAAAAGAGTTTACAAAGAAATTGCCATTTAACGTAAATTTTATTACATTAATCTCGCAAAATTGATAACCGGGAGGATGAATATGAGCCAAACTATGACATTATTAGTAAGTAAATTGAGAATTGCTTTGCGTATTGAAACATAACTTTACTAAAACAGATTAATAAAGAACATTTATATAATTAAACGAACATTGGTTGCGCGGGTGGTGATAACAATTATTATAATCAAGGTTGCGGTCTTGATATAAACACCTGACCCATTAATTACTTACATATGCCAGTATAAACTAAGAATTGTATAGTGTAGAAAAGGCAATTCATCCAGTAGACCGGTTTCGTCCTTATTGGTGAACTCATCATGTACTGGCCAGAATTTACCGCGGACAGGACTCGAACCTGGGCACGTCTGCTTCGGAACCTGGTGCTCTAACCACTAAGCCATCCTGCGGCAGGGCGGCGCAGTGGTTAGAGTCACAGATTCCGAGGCAGACGTGCTCAGATTCGAGTCCTATCCGTGGCGAATTGTGGAATGTACTTGAAGGGTTCCAGTAAGGACGAAATCGGTCTACTGGATAAATTGCCCTTTCTACATTACGCAATGCTTGGTTTATACTAAAATATGTTTATATTATGGGAATAGTGTTTATATCAAGATAGCAATCTGGATTTGAATAACTGTCATCATCGCCAATGCAATTAATAACCATTTAATAATAAAAATGCTCAATTCAATAACACTTCCCCGGGTAGCGTGGCACCTGCCCTATAATAACAAATTAGGAGTGGCTAGCTAGAAATTTAGTTCTAAAGCGACATCATATAAGCCAGACCTAAAGCAAAGGCTAACCAAGGATTCTTAGTATTCAAAAGAAAATGGTGTGTCGCACACGGGAGGGTGGCTGAGTTTTAGAGCAATAGATTTCGAAGCAGACGTGCCCAGGTACTAACCGTGTCCTCGGCAAATTCTGGGCAGTATGTGGTAAGCTACCAATAAGGACGAAATAGGTCTTTTCGATGAAATGCATTATTTACATTACTGAGTTCGTAGTTTATGCTTATACACACGCACACACAACACACACACATATATATATATATATATATATATATATATATATATATATATATATATATATATAGTGGAATTGATATTTTTATCAAAATAGCAACTTTAATTTAGGTAATTGTTATCACCACACGCGCAACCAATGACGATGTAATTATATACTTCCATTAACGGCTGCAAAATATAATAAAAATCATGTTAAAAACTGGTTCAATTATTCATGTGTGTTCTTTTAAGGTTCAACGACGCTTTTCGCTTGAAACGCACATTAATCGAGCGTCTGTGGCTGCTGGGGCGAATTGTCGCATAGCATGCACAGCGAAATCAGAAGTGCAACTTCACATACAACTTTGGTATCTAACTTCCCTTTTCCGGATTTAATTAAATATAACTGAAATGCCTTGAAATAGTGAAAATCAAATCTGATTCATTTAGTCATACAGGTAAGAGACAAGTGGAAAAAAATAAATTACAAATAACGCTAGCACATCACTGCAAACTAAATAAAATTTAATAACCAGCAGAAAAAATGGCACCTTTAATAGTACGGTTAACATGGCTTCAAACCATTCTGTTACAACATTCTCTTCAAGTCCACTACATCGATTTTAAAAGGTCAGAAATGAAAGCAAACATATCTTGAGAAAAAAAACCGAACTTAAGTAGAGCAAAGACAGAGGCCGAAAGTAAAACTAGCAAGCACAGCCAAAGAACTATCGGCAGATTGCGCAGGTGTTTATTTGCTCAGGCTTATTTACACAGGTCTAGTAAACACGTGCAGTATGAATAAAGCATACATACTTAAAGGTATGCCAACAATAAAAAACAGTATTAGTTTACATGTCCAACAAATAGCTGATCAAAAATATTTTGCAGAACGTTTTCCAAAATATATTTTGCTTTTTTGAAGGTGTATTTTTTTAGCTAATTTGCCGGGGCCTCCACAGTCTTTATTCTAAATGAAACAGCAGGGGAGTCTATAAAATTAAACAATCTTTGATTGCGCGCGCGCTTTTAAAACTATTTAAATCAAGGTTGCAAACCTTATATAAACAACAATCCAATGATATTTACGCATATTGTTTTAAGTATAGACTAAGCATTGGAAAATGTGGAAAAGGAAATTCAACTGGTAGACCGGTATCGTCCTTATCGAGAACTCTTCAAGAACTGTCCAGAATTTTGTCACTGAACAGTACTTGACGAGTTCCAAATAAGGATAGTCCCAGACTCAAATACACTATGTGACCCAGCTCGAGAACCGACCGTGGAAAATTATGAATTGCGCTTGAAAAGTTCTCAATAAGGGCGAAACGTCTCCACAGGATGAGCTTCATTTGTTAGCCTATGTAATGTTTACTCTATATTGGCAGCACATATATAATAAAAATCCTACCATTAGTCTTCAATTCAATTTAACTTCAAGTGGTATGGTGTCTGTTTTATATTGATAGATCGAAGGTTGCTAGTTTAAACTGGCGGTTTGAAGAAATTCCAAATATGTTACAGCTGCTATAAAAAACTAACAAAAACGGAAGTTGATACACGACTTTAATTTGCGTGTATTCTGAAGCACTGGTGGCGCAGTGGGTAGATTCTCAGACTCCGAAGCAAACATACACAACAAGAATGAAACCGGTCTGCTGGATGAACTGTCTTTTATGCCGGATGTATCGCTTAGTTTATACTGTTAATATATATATATATATATATATATATATATATATATATATATATATATATATATATATATATATACAGTATTCTTACGACAGGATTATATCATATATACCTTGTCAGTATAAAGTAAAAATTACATAAGGTAGCAAATTAAATTAATCAAAATACAGTTTTCGTCCTTATTAGGCTCTTATTAAGTAATTGCCAGAATAATAGCGACCCGAGTTCGAGATGAAACACATTTGCATCGAAGCCCTGCAACTCATCCTCTGCTCCACCAAAGACACACACAACATTCAATTTTCAGTTTTTTATCAACTTTATTTCTTTTAGTCGGTCAATAGTTCGAGTGGAACATATTTGGCATCGCTTTCGACCAGAAGATCCAACTGGCTGTCTACGATCTGTCATTATAGAACATAAATCATATTACACATGGAAGTGATACTGAATGGTATAATTAAGGCAGGATTTTATTATACTCAGAATAACCTTTAAACCTGCAAGGACAAAAATATATTTAATCAGAAAGTCACATATAAAGCTCAGTGGATAAACAAATTCCAGTCCAATTTATTAAAGCAGAAAATGCGTTAGGGTATTGAGCATGAACTGGAGGTGATGCACGCAATTATTTCATGGTTTCCTTTATTTACAACTCTCTTCAAATTTAAATTTTTTGGTTTTATGCATTTCTATATATATATATATATATATATATATATATATATATATATATATATATATATATATATATATATATATATATTCGATCCTTTTACGTAGGCCGACCGATCAGACGGTTAATTACTCGAATGAGAGAACATTGTAACTTAAACGCCTGTTTTAAATCAAATGGTGAATACACGTCTGCAATTGCGCAACACATCGTCGAAACATCACACGTATGTTCTCCAGACGTAGCATTCAAAATAATTACTAAATGCAATAACAAAAGAGAGCCAGCCACATACGAAGCCTTATGGATAAACAAATTGCAGCCGGATTTATGCAAGCAGAAGAAGCATGTTGAGGCATTGAGCTTGAACTGGATGTGACGCACACACTCTCTCTATGTTTACATATTTCTATCTTGTTTTGCCTTCCAATTTATATATAAAAATATGTTCACTAGTAGATACTGGAGGAGATAATGAGAAAAAAGTGTTTCTTGTATCTGATTAATTTCTGTTTGTTTTTGCACATAGGAAGGGTACAATGAATTTTATTAAAGCACGCATTTCAAAATAATATATATATATATATATATATATATATATATTCAATTGTCGATACATGAAAAAAAATTAGAAAGAAATAATTATTGTACGTGATAAAACTTATTTTTATTTTGCACTTCAAAAGGAAGCAATAAATCTCATTGGAGCTCACATTCCAAAAGAATTTTATATATATTGTCCGTTTAGACTAAAGGTTTCAGATATGCATATAGCCAAATATATTCCTCGATATTGAGTCAGTTAACCAGTTTCAATACCGAAAAAAGAAACTTTTTTTTAATGATTTAATTTCGAATCTCGTATTGTTTTCTAATTATGTGGCGATACGTTGTTTACTTTCATGCTTTTCATCTTTATTTGAAATTATTACTTTTCCATGCCTTCTGTACAGCGAAATCATATACATTAACTCTGTAATAGCACTTAATGGGTTTTGCAAATCCATTTTCTTTTTTTGTTGAAGTGGATGCTGCACTTTATGCTAAATAAATAAGTGCATTCAGCTTTGTACAGGTCTTATTTGAAGCACTTGTTTGATCAGATTAACTGATTGATCAAAGTCAACGATTCAACGACTCCTACCATGTTAAATCTGAAATCGTGGCCCAAATGATGGATTTATTTTATCACAATCTACAAGTTCTGGTCAACTCTAAGACCTATTTAGCCAACAACGCAGTAACGGCACCAAGAAATACTGGCTCAGAAACCGCTATATGCTCAGCGTAATGACGTGCACGCACAAGAACCGAAGAAGAATGAAAACCAATCGGCTCCTGGCCTCGTTTCAACAACATGTTTCCAGATATAGGTATGAAAAATAAACGCCAATAGTGAGGAAATATTTAAAAAAATAAACAGTTACCATGTAAATGTGTTTTATTTGAAACCATGATTCCTTACTGCATGAGTCCTATGAACAATAAATGTACTTTGCCAACCATCTCCATGATTAAGTAATAAGTTTGTTCAATCGATTTTTTTATGCTCATCCCGTTCAGCTTGTGCACAGAAAAGGACACAAATTTCTATGGATAGAGCGTAAACTGTACCAAACTGTAGCCTAAGTAGCTAGCAGTCGAGACTGAAGTTAAGTAAGTAAACTGAGTTTAGTATTTATGCTAAGCATTTGAGAGTCATATCTCAGTGAACAAATAAGAAGACAGCAATACGTTGATGTGCGCGCAAAATATTGATTATTTGCTCAGTAATATATTCACATCGGTCAGCAAATTGGCCTTGTTTCTGCTTGTAAAACAAATCTTGACACGTGCACATTTTGCGAAACTGTTCTAAACCTGTAGTGTAATACACAAATACACTATCTGCGTATTTATGTGCGTTCAATAGGAAGCTCCAATGATTATAAACCCTGTTGAATAAATTTAAATAAAGTACTGCTAGGTAGATTTTATGCCTAAAAATATTGTCTTAGTCAAAAAAATGCAGAAAATTATATTATGTAATTTATAAGTGTTGGTAAAAATAAAATCTTAGATAAGTGTTCAAAACAATTTTAGGCTATTTCGGCAACCTTTCGCATACATCCAAATGTGCCAAATTTAAATTAGACTGTTGATGAACATACACTTAGCTACGGAATCGCTGAGGTATAGTGGAAGTTTCGCTTAATCTCAATGAGTAAAGAATTGTATAACCAAAAAACTAGGAGTGTGAGCATATGATCATAGAGTGGCGTAAAAAACCCTTAGTCCAGAAACAGTTGGTACAAGTTAAAGTAAAAGATAACACATTTTCTAGTTGCTTTTCCGGACTTCCTTTTTACAGAGTTTACTTTTCTTTAAATTCTAAGTTTTAGTCGCCTTAACGAAATAGAACCCGTAAAAAGGACTTAAATAGACAGCGTCTCGAATGAATCGCGATCTATATACATTTACTTTCATCAAGTTTAAACTCACAAAATGTGGCAAAGTGTTGATTTATGTGCAAAATGGGCGTTGCGTTTGGTAATTTTAATAAAAGGTTGTTAATTTATCCTCCATTTTTGGATGTTGCAGGTGTATTGAATATTGTTAATGACTAATGGTGAAGACATCAATGGGAGGGTTCCATGTTTTATTAAATCACATAAGTGTTTGGTGCTAAGAGCAACTATTAACCACATCGACAAACACTTAGCTTTAGATAGGATTGTTTTATTTTGAATAGTTCAGATGGAATATCACATCTAAAGGGATAATTGAGCATTATTGTTATGCTGCTATCTAGGTTAGTCCAGATTTTATTAATTCACCGCTAATGATAACCAATAAACCAATATTTATTACAACTCCTTCATAACGTATCTTAAAGTAGCTCTACTTCAGTATTTTATAAGAACAAATCCTTGGTATTAGTGCCAATATTATTAATCAAATGTCTCTTATAAACAGTTGCTTAAATACTGGCATAATAGACTTATTGCCTAGTCCAACTATTTTTTTGTGAACTGACACTGAAAATATCGCTTCAGCAACTCTTGTAATTCCAACTTTAAAAAATGATAGACTACTATACTTTTATTCAACTAGTGGGAACTAGTTTGCTTGATCAACTGAGTTTATATAATACATCCACGCATTTGTATCTTAATTCTTTCCAACGGCGACGAACGAATGATCAACATAACGTGTATATATATATATATATATATATATATATATATATATATATATATATATATATATATATATATATATATCAGGATCAGGATAATAAAATTTTCCAATTTTGTTTGCCTACAAGTGTCATATATATATATATATATATATATATATATATATATATATATATATATATATATATATATCTTTTGAAATGCGAGCTTTAATAAAATTCATTGTACCCTTCCTGTGTGCAAAAACAAAAAGAAATTTTATCAGATATAAGAAATTTTCTTTCTCATGGTCTTCTCAAATATCTACTCATGAACATATCTTTATATATAAATTGGAAAGCAAAACAAGATAGAAATATGTGAACAAAGAAAGTGTGAAAAATAGAAACCAATCAAATTGCGTGCGTCACATCCAGTTCAAGCTCAATGCTTGTACGTGCTTCTTCTGCTTACATAAATCCGGCTGCAATTTGTTTATCCATAAGGCTTCGTATGTGGCTAGCTCCCTTTTGTTTTTGCATTTAGTAATTACTTTGAATGCTACGTCTGGAGAACATACGTGCGATGTTTCGATGATGTGTTGCGCAATAGCAGACGTGTATTCACCATTTGATTTAAAACAGGCGTTCAAGTTGCAATGTTCTCTCATTCGAGTAATTAACCGTCTGGTCGATCGGCCTACGTAAGTTGATCGACAACTTGCGCATGTATATTGGTAAATAATATTTGATATCGACATTAACGGCTGTTTCTCTTTGATTGCTGGTAAAGGCAAGTGTGTTACCCTAAATAACACTCGTAGTTTGGCTGCATTAAATGTGCGTGTCAATGCTGCTTCAACTTTCTTTTGTGCCATTCGGGAAACTGCATCCCCCTTAAATGGGATGTTTAGGTAGACTGTTTTCTTTTCTGGCCCATAATACGTCTGTTTCTGGTTAACTCCCCTTTTAATAATTGATTCAATTAATTGTCTGGGATAGCCATTAGACATTAAATCGTTAATTGCTTTATTATATTCATTTTCTTTAGAATCTTGACTAACCAACCTGTCAATTCTTGAAAAGCAACCACGAACTGTTGATAATTTATATTGAAATGGCACAAAACTGCTGTAATGCAAATACTGTGCAGACCATGTTGGTTTATGGTAAATTGTTCTGTTTAATTTACCATTAGTTTCTTTCTTTAATAGTACATCTAGGAAAGGCAGACAGTCATCTTTCTCGTGCTCTGACGTGAAGCCGATATTCTTATGTGCTTTGTTGAAACTTTGAAGCAATGTTCGTGATTGCGACCTGTTCTTAAGTACAAGAAATATATCATCCACGTACCGTATATATTGAGCACATTTACTTATGTCACTCTTTAATGATGTATTTTCTAGGTGCCCTAGAAAAATCTCAGCCAACACTGGAGATAAGGGGCTTCCCATTGCGACACCATCAGTCTGTTTGTAGATGTTTCCATTAAAACGAAATCGTACGTCTTTCGTGCATAATAAGATAAGCTTGCGTAGAGTTTGACCTGGCACCGGCGATGGTAATATATCGTGTTCTACCGCTTTGACTATAATGTCAATGGTTTCATCAATTGGAACATTTGTAAACAAAGACGTAACATCAAAAGATGCCATAATCTTGTTTTTAACATTTATATCTTGAATTTTGTTTACAAACTCAAACGAATCGGCAACCGAATGATTACCTAGTAGTTTACGTAATAGTTCAAGTAAACGAACTAGCCATTTCAATATAAATTATCAACAGTTCGTGGTTGTTTTTCAAGAATTGACAGGTTGGTTAGTCAAGATTCTAAAGAAAATGAATATAATAAAGCAATTAACGATTTAATGTCTAATGGCTATCCCAGACAATTAATTGAATCAATTATTAAAAGGGGAATTAACCAGAAACAGACGTATTATGGGCCAGAAAAGAAAACCGTCTACCTAAACATCCCATTTAAGGGGGATGCAGTTTCCGAATGGCACAAAAGAAAGTTGAAGCAGCATTAACACGCACATTTAATGCAGCCAAACTACGAGTGTTATTTAGGGTAACACACTTGCCTTTACCAGCAATCAAGAGAAACAGCCGTTAATGTCGATATCAAATATTATTTACCAATATACATGCGCAAGTTGTCGATCAACTTACGTAGGCCGATCGACCAGACGGTTAATTACTCGAATGAGAGAACATTGCAACTTAAACGCCTGTTTTAAATTAAATGGTGAATACACGTCTGCTATTGCGCAACACATCATCGAAACATCGCACGTATGTTCTCCAGACGTAGCATTCAAAGTAATTACTAAATGCAAAACAAAGGGAGCTAGCCACATACGAAGCCTTATGGATAAACAAATTGCAGCCGGATTTATGTAAGCAGAAGAAGCACGTACAAGCATTGAGCTTGAACTGGATGTGACGCACGCAATTTGATTGGTTTCTATTTTTCACACTCTCTTTGTTCA